>PVJX010010546.1:0-56654 GCA_004027295.1 Dolichotis patagonum
GAATGTCTACTTTACATGTTTTAACTTTGTAATGTGAACAACTATTTCCAAGAAGTCAGTATGTAATTAGTCAAGTAATAATTTCTTAGGTTTTATTGTTGTTGTACTTTTCCTTTTTTCCTTGGAATACTGTATTGTCGCTACCCTTTATTCTGTTTTATTTTGTTTTGTTTTTTCCTCTTTAAATAAAATTATAAAATAAATAAAAAAAGAAAATGATAGATAAGTGTCTCTTATGAATATAGACACAGAATTTTCCACATATAAAAGGATTAAACATCATGGTGAGACTTCCTTGAGGAATGTAAGGTTAGCTCAACACATAAAAATTAATCAGTGTAGCAAGAGAATAAAGGAAAGAAATGATTATGTCAGTAGACGCAGACAAAGCTAACAGTGTTTCATGCTAAAAGCGTTCAACAAAATAAGACTACAAGGAAACTTCCTCACTCTGAGAAAGGACGTCTCTGAAAGACCAGAAACCAGCATCAGACTTAAGTGGGGCAGGGGTTGCTAGATGCTCTAGCCAAGCTCAGGAACAAGAAAAATATGGCTAACAAAGGGATACACACAGTTACCAACTGCAAATCAATGATTTATTGAGACCCCCCCAAAAATGCATTTTTGAAAAGTCTCTCAAAACTAATGAAAGTTCAGTAAGAAAGCTGGGTAGATCATCAACGTAAAATATTGATTAGCATAGCAAGTTCTGTGAGCTCGAGGCCAGTGTGAACAATGTAGAGAGACTCTTTCAAACTGGAATGGAAAGGGCCTGGGGCGTAGCTCAGTGGTACAGTGCTTGCCTAGCATGCCTGAGGCCCTGGATGTGGGCAGTGGCTGAAGCTGGAGGTCGGTCACACACGGGGTTCGGAGCAAGGCCGGCCTCAAGAGCACAGAGCACCTGAGGCAAGTCACATGGATGAGAGGTTTCATGTGACATTCAACTTCCAGAGTCTGTAAATAAATGCACTGCAACCTTGGGACCCTCCACCCACCTTCCTTCTTCCCTCCCTCCCTTCCTTCTCGGCCCTGAGAAGATGGTCACAGAAATCACCCCAAGTCCACCTACTTGGCTCAGATCATTTTAGGTTGGCGAAAGTGGCGAAGACCTGGAGCCTGCCTTGTGGGTCCCACGGCACAGCAGTGGGGGCCCTTCAGCCTTTTATTACGAATGTGCCCCGTGTCGACAGCAGGGAAAGGGCTGATGTGATTGCACCCTCTGCCTCCCCTACTTTCCACTGCAGCTGGAGACTTGGGGGCACTCCTCAGCCAAATCAACCATGGGGTGACTCTTTCCTCAACTGACAATTGCCATCCAATTAGGGGACTCCTACCTGCCCACCTGATACTATAGATTGAACCCAAGTCCTCTGCTCTGAGCTACATCTCCAGCCCCTTTTATTTTTTTGAGACAGAGTCTCATTCAGTTGCCCAGGACTGGCTTGAACTTTCAGTCCTCCTGCCTCAGCCTCCCAGAGTGCTGTGGTTAGAGGCATGCACCATCATGTTTGGCTCCCGTTACGGGGATTTTAAAAACTGCACATTTGCCCCATCTGAAGGTTTTGGCCCAGAGGGCCTGGGGTGGAACCCAGGAATCATTCTAAAGAGTTTCTGGCGCTCTCCTGATGGGAGGACGATGCTCCCAGGATGGGCTAGGATGGTGGATCCTGTGGTCACTGAGGCTTGGCAGAGAGATCTGAGCACTGGCGTCTAAGTTTAAAGACCAGAGGTCCAACCCTGGTGATGCCACTTCCCGCCTGTGGGACACAGTGCAAGAAACATACTCCCCCCAGCCTCACTCTCTTCATAGATAAGGAGAAGATAAGGGCAATAAACACTCTCAGTAGCTCACATGTAGATATGAAGCTGTGAAACAATGTACAGATGCAGGACTTCGGGCTTATCTAGTCTACAGTTGGTCACCTCCAATGATGAGGAGCTCACTACTTCCAGAGATAGCCCCGTGTTCTTAGAAAGTTCTGAGAGACAACAAGCAACCCTTTCTCACTTAGCAAAATTTGTTCCCTGCAATTTCCTTTTATTGGATTTAATTCTTCATCTTATAAGACATTTGAATCCTTAATCTCTAGTCCAGGCTTTTGAATAATTCAAAGTAATTAAGACAATCATCGAAAACTTTTTTGCTTCCCTATCTCAATTTTAGGCTTCTCAGCATATTTTTTATACCAAGAAGTCTCCCTTGAATCAGCAGTATTCCCAGATGCTGTGGTAGGCATGGCTAAGCCCCAGTGAGACCAGAGATTGCTCTTCCTCGGTTAGGAACTCAGGGAGGGCCATTTTGCCCCTAGTTAATTAAGCCACCCAGCCAAATCAAATGATCTAGTTAAACTAATTACCCGTACCATGGGATCTAGTTACTAATGCATGTACTTAGTAAATAGGACATTTGCTAAGTGTCTTAGATACTTTTCTCTCATCACTGGGATGACACCCAAAGTTAAAGAGGGAAAGGTTTATTTAGCTCACAGTTTGTGGAGGTTTCAGTCTATAATCATCTGGCTAAATGGCAGGGTGGCACATAGCGGAGGGGCAACCATTCACAGGGGTGGAAGATACCAAAAGTAACAAGAGCAGAAGGGGAAACCAAGCCTCTTTCTGCCTCTTTTATCTTATCCAGACTGCTGGAATTAGAACAGTGCCAATCCCATTAGTAGACTGATCCAGCAATAACTCACCCTTAATCCCAGCATGGCACTACAAATCAATCACACACTCTAGATTCAGCTGCTTCCAAAAAAGCCCCATCTAAAAGTACATAAGGCTTTGGGAGGCATCTAGACCTGGACCACAATGCTAAGTGATCTGCATGGTCTTAGTAGTTATAATAAACCTGAAAGGAAGGTGCTATTACTCCTGTTTCACAGATACGGAAACTGCGGCTCGGAGAGGTTAAGAGAGTGCCTGCAATCTTGGAGTCACTAAGTGGCAGTAGGACTCAGGCTCAGAACCCTGCCCATAGACTCCTGAAATAGTTTTGGGATGGAACCGGAGGTGGTGAGAGCCCAGGCCACTCCCCCTTATTTACTGCTCTTTGCCTTTGGAGTTCTCCTAGTGTATTGTTTACTTTTCTCTCATTGCTATGACAAAATACCCAACACCCAAAATGAAGGAAAGGTTTATTTAGCTGTTTGTGGATGTTTCAGTCCATAATCAGCTGGCTCCAAGGCAGGGTGGCATGGCACCTGGGCAACACTTCAAGGCAGCAGCCAGCAAAAGCAGGCAGAAGAAAAAGTGGGGGAGAACAAGTCTCTTCTCCTCCCTTATATTGCATACAGCCCACCTCCCTACCCCCAGGGCATGTATAGCACTCACAAACTCTCTGTGTGCTGCTCTTACAAAGTGAGGACCCTGGCTCCCTGCTGAGTCTCTTAGTGAAACTTCTGAACTTCTCAAATTGACACAATGTATCAACCATAACACCTATTCAAGCAGGAGTTCAGTGCTCTAAACATGCAAGCACTCAAAAATCATCTCCATCTGGTGATGTAGAGGTCCTGTGAGCTTCTCCTTCTGGTCCCTGTCTGACCCCTTCCTCCCTCAGAAGGAGGAAGAGAGCCCTGCTCTCGGGCTGACTCCTTCGCACCAGTCACTTGACTCCCCTGAGCTTCTCTGGCAGTCTAGAAGGTATTCACCTCCCTCCAGCGGGCAGAGGTGAGAGGAGCGGTGGGGTGCTCTGCTGTCTTGGACACAGGTGACCTGGGTAGAGTGTTGGAGTGTAGTTGCTGCTGGGTGACACAGATTCATTTCTTTGGCTCCGACAAAGAGGCACTTTGAAGATGATCATTTCCTGGAGAGTCTCACGCTGGGGAACGCTGGTTAGAAATCTGATGTGGTCAGCGTAACTTTGGCATTGCTAATTACTTGGTTGAAACAGTCTGTTGAGAAAGCTCTCCAGGAGCAAGAATGTAAGGCCAAGTTTACTTTGCAGCAAAGAAATGAACCAACCCAAAGCACGCAAACCAGAAGGACCCTGCCCTCAACAGAGTCACACTAAATATTACTTTTGTAGAATGATAAACAGGGCCAAACAACCCAAGAAATCTAAAAGTAAGTATTCTAACATGACAGAATATCTGGAATTCCAAAATGCTCTCTGACCTGGAGCCAGTTCAGACTTCATTCTGAATCAATTGATACTAAGAAGTTGGCTGTTCAACTTACAGGAATGGCGCTTTCTATTCTAATCACACAGATGTGCAGAATACAATGTAGTAAGTTTTGGCAAATACACAAATCTGTGTATCTTAAATTCCATTCAAGACAGCATGGCCTCATCACTGCTGGGCTAAACTGAGGTGCAAGTGAGGCCACTGAGGCAGGCAAAGTCAAAGCAACGTGTGAGGACTTTTGCCAATTGGGTGTGGTCAGGCCACGGGTGAAAAGACCTTTGGCCCTGACCGAGGGCTGGGGGCATGCTTTTATAGGGCAGTTTAGGTAGGGGAGGCAGGTGTTGCTCAGAGGGGTGCAAAATTTGGGTCGCCGGGAGGGGGTCTATGGCTAGGTGATAGACACAGTTGGGTACAGGGGATGCTGGCAGGAACAGCATGGTTTTTTGGAGAACCAGCTCTTTGCAGGTTGAGCTGTGTGGGGACAGCTGCTGGCTTCCTGTTAAATGCCATGTCCTGCTAGGTGTGAATAACAGATCTGTTTGGGGGAGTTTTTTCTGTCCTAGTTGGGTGGGGGTCTAGTTCACAGAGCTGACAATCACTATGCAAAGATCCCTCACACCCCTTCTGGTCAGTCCCTAACACCAGAGGTGACTAAGTGCCATCCTGATGTCTAACACCATAGATCACTGTGTCCTTGGCATTTTGCATGAATAAGTCATCACACGTCCTCTTTTGCTTCTGACTTCTTTTGTCCAAATTTTGCTTTCACTGTGGCAGTGCTGGGGATTGAACTCAGGGCCTCACTCAGGCTAGGCAAGCACTCCACCACTGAGCTACGCCCCAGCCCGTTGCTCAACATGTCAGCCTTTCTGAGCAGGTTACTTGACTGCCTTGTGAATGACTCAGATACCAACTAGGTGAAGACTCAGAAGAGGAGTGACCTGAAAGGGGACAAGTGGTGCAAAATGATTGTAATGGGAAACAGATTGGCCCACAGAGACTGGAAAGTCACACGATGGGCATCTGCAGGTTGCAAAGCTAGAGCATAGAGAGCCCTTTCCCACCCTTACCAAGGCCTAGGGAGGTTTATATTTGTAATCCCAAGGGGAAGTTATTGGAATTCCAGTGAGTTAATTCCAATCTACCACTTCCACTGTGACCCAAGGCAAGAATAAAGACACTAAGGTATTACACAGCTATGGGGAGCCAAGGGGTCTGAAATCCAGCCAAGATGGTGGTTCACTGGAACAAAGGCCTCGCCCTGTGCCCAGCCTGGGTTTTATTAATTCTCCTTGAGGGGAGTGGCTGGGGGATGAGTGACACTGAGAGTGGTGGGAAATAAGTGACTGCCATGAGCACTGTGAGCTGGGCTACGTAGAGATCACTTCTGAGATAAGCAGAAGGCAAGAAATGCAGACAGAGAACCTGTGTAACACAGCTGAGGTAGGATCTAACAATCTGCAGTTGGTGCTTCAGTTCTGATGTGCAATCCTTTGCACCCTGGGAAGTCAGAGCTTCTTTCTTGAGGCTTGGTCCCAGCAGATAGCGTGGAGCATGGCACTTCCTCTCACCCAGCTCAACCACATATTTGGGGAGTCACTGGGTGGGGTAACACTGACCTAAGCTTTGCTTCAGATATTACACATCAGCTCCTCAGCCAGCCCGATTTACATTGCTTAAAGCCTATTAAAAGGACAAAGACAGCCCAGCCAGCTCTGTACATACCAGTACATGGAGACTGGGCCAAGTTTATCCAAAATGGAGATGCTCTTCTTTTCAAGGAGAGTCATCTGTGTGGTTCTCCACACTGGGGAACCGGAAGCTGCTCAGGCAAGAAAGCAGGAAGCCTCAGCATAAAAGCGAGGCCAGCGCTGCAGCCCCAATGTGAGGCTAAAGACCCAAAATGCCCTGGAGAGTCGCTGGTGCTGTGCGCACCCAAAGACTAGAAAAATTCCGGTCTGAAGTCCATAGGTCTGGGTAGCAGAAAATGCGCCCACTAGGAAGGAGAGCACAGAGCCAGATTTCCCCTTCTTCCCATGATTTTGGCTTCAATTTTTTGTGAAGTGACCCGCCTGGCTTGGTGGTGCCCGCCTGTAATCCCAGAACTCTAGAAGCTGAGGCAGGAGGATCACAAGTTCAAGCCCAGTTTGGGCAGTTTACAGATTTAGTGGGAGCTTGTCCCAAAATAAAATAAAAAAGGACTGGAGAGGTCGGTTGGTGTGAATGCCCTAGATTCCATCCCCAGTACCACCAAGGCCAAGAAGTCATTCAGTTGTGTTGGGGGATGAGGGGGCACCAGGTAGGAGGTTCCTGAGGGAGTACATGAGAGACAGGGGAGACCAGGGCACTGGATCTGGGGTGTAGGCAAGGAACTGACGGATTAGCTGAACAGGTGGGCAGTGGTGGGAGAGAGGAAGCAAGGGCAACTCCCAGGCCTTGGCCTCAGTAGCACCATCTTGAAAGCTGGGAAAGGCTCAGGTCACAGTGATGGAGGGGGATGCGAGAGTTGGGAGAGAGGGCTCAGGTGGTGTGTTTTGGCCATGGCGCGTTTAGGACGCCTGTTGACATCCTTCAGTGAGCGTGCCAAGGGGGCTGGAAGATACACCTCATCTGGCGCTCAGAGGACAGACCAAGGTTAGAGATGAAGCCACGCCAAGTCTACAATATACAATGGATAGTTAGGGACTGCATGAGATTGTCTAGAGGGAGAAAATACTTCACAACAACAACCAGACTGATACCAAGAATCTTGTTACTGTTAGGATCTCTAAAGTTATTTAAAATCTATAAGGGATTGTTGCATTCTGTCTGTTTCTGTCTCTCTCTCTCCCTCAACGAAGTCTTATTATGTAGTTCAGGTGGGCCTTGAACTCACTGTGTAGCCAGCCTGGCCTTGAACCCATGGAGATCCTCCTGCCTCAGTCTCTTGAGTGCTAGGATTACATGCATGCATCACCACGCCTGTCTATCATTTATTTTCTTCTTTGGGCTCCACTACAATTCTGTGAGGTACTTGTAGAGAACCTTTCCTGCAGGTGGCCTAAGCTAATATGGTCATGTGCAGTTGTCAGGTGTAGGCTCTTTTTGATAAATGTTGGAGCTCCTGGGTTAGAGAAGAGTTACTCTTCCAGAACCTCTCCCCAGTGAATAAGTGAAATATCAGGCTCTTGGCAGTGCAAAGGCTCAGGTTGCCCTACGGAACTGGGCATGGTTGTGGATGCTCTGTGAAGTCCTAGTCCTCTGTCCCTTTTGGAGATCTCTGACCCTTTTGGACATTAAAAAGTCACTTAAAGAAACAGTAATGATCTGGGATCACCTGGGCTTTTAGGGATCAAGCCTTTTATACTATCCTTGCAGGTCAACAGTAAAGGGTCAAATAGAGGTAGCAAATGCCCCTAAACTATTTTATCTTAAATTCCACCCATACATTGAATACCACTAATTTTATCTTTTATCAGTGGGGAAACTATTTCTTACATCCACTGTGCTTCCAGTACCCCCACTGGAAACCCATCTCTGTGTACCATGCACATTGGCAGAGCCTCTGAGTGTTGCTCCGAAGGACGACAGAGAACGTGCTTACAGCTCTGTCTTCCTCGTAGTCTGTGGTTTAGTGGCAGCTCACCAGCCTGGCATGAGCACATCTAATCAGGGTGCCTGAGTACCCCCGCTACTGCTCTTAACACCCCTCTATCCTCTGGATCTCTTCAGCTTGCCTGTGGCACTTTTGAGTATATTACATAGAGCATGCTACCATTTGTACACCTCAAAGGCAATCTGAGATGGCTCGGAATGGTAATAACAGTGGGCACCATTTACAGCCTCCTTATCTCTAATCAGGCTATGGATTAGATTCTTTATGAGCACATTTTTTTCATTTAATTTTGCAAGGCTGTGAGTTAGCTGGTGGCCTCTTATTTTATGCTTGAGAGTTTGGGGTCCCAGAGGGTGACAGGCCCAAGGACACCTGGCTCCTGTGTGGCAAAGATAGCTTTGATCTTGGCTCTGTGCGACCCTACAACCTGCGCTGTGACCTCAGCACCATGTCACTTGAGCTCTTTTCCTGGACTCCACATTTGCCCTGGACAAAGTTGCTCATTTTTCTATGCCTCAGTTTCCACATCTATGAAATGAAGGAGGGAGTGCTGGTGGATGAGTTTGTGTATTTGAAGAAGTCTTATAAACAGTGAAAATGTCCCCATTCCCAGTGTCACTGCATGACACGGTCCTCTGTGGTATCCCTCGCTTAGGTGCCCCAGTCCTCCTTGATAACCAGAGCCTGGCTTGGCGAGTCTGGTCGGCCTTCAGTGCTGCCTTCCTTGCGCTGGAAGGCAGAATTTAGCTTCTGTGGCCCCGGCCAGAGCGCTTGCTTGGAAATCCCTCCCTGTTCCTGTGAAGTGAGCCCAGGCCACCATCCTGAGAGGGTGACTAGGTTTTGGGGTGCCAGCCCTGGCCCATGGGCAGGGGCCAGACCTCAGCTGGCAGCAGCTGGGTGGGTGCCAAGAGGGCTCCTGGCCCAGGGAAAAATGGGTTTGAGGCTCCCCACATTTGTGTGTGTCCATTCATCTTTTCAAATTTGAATTTAGCTTCTGCCAGTGCGTGGGGAGGGCTCCATGGTGAAGAAGCAGACCCAGCCCCATCTCAGCACTATTGGCTTATGGGGGGGGGGATCACACTTGAGAATAAATTAATGAAATGGAGCCAAGAATACAGATAAAATTCACAGAAAGCTCATGTGATGTAGCCTAGGGGAAGTCAAGGAAGGCTTCCAGGAGGAAGGGATGCTTTGTCTGAGTGACTTTAGCTGGTGGGCAGATGGACCGGGGGCAGGTGCTCTGGGGTTTACAGATTTCACACCCCCTTACACGGTGACCGGGAAAGCCACTGAAAGGAGCCCTGTGTCACCTGTCACTGCAGGCTTTTCTGCGAGGTGGTGTTGTGCAATGCAAGCTTCTTCCAGTCAGGCGCAGGATGAGGGGTCTGTCCTTCCCTGGTTGCCCTCTCAGGAGTGGTTGGGCTGCAGCTGCAGGGCTGCAGCTTGGCCCCCTGGGTCCCGCCTTCCCTGCATGGCAGCTCCCAGCGGCTGCTCCTGCGCTGGGTTCCGGGCGCCAGGTCACCTGGTCTACAGCCCCCGCGGCCCCAGTCACTTCTGTAAATTCTTCATTCCTGGGGTTAAATCTCATTCTGCTTAAAATAATTGGAGTAGCCTCTCTTTCCTGCTAGTGCACGCTCAAGGATATAGGCAGGGGTCGCTTCAGGACAGGATGCTTTCTGAGAAAAGTGATGTGTCACTGGGTGAGCACCACAGTACACACTTCCCCAAGAGCACAAGGAGCTCTAACCTCACGTCTCTCCTTCCCTCCCCTCCCCTCCCCCATTCTCTCTCCATCTCTGCGTCTGCATCTCTCTCTGTCTCTGTCTTCCTGTCTCTCTGTCTCTGTCTGTGTCTCTCTCTTCCTTTCTTTGTGCAGTGTATTAAACTCAGGCCCTCATACATTCTAAACCCAAGCTTTACCACTGAGCTACACCCCCAGCCCTGGGCAACAGGTTCTTCAAGAGCCAGCTTCAGTCTGCAACGGACCCAACTGCTGCTATTCAGTGCATTCTGACACTACTGAAGCTCGGCCAGACGGACTCATTTAGCCGTTCTATTCCGAGAACCTGTATGTGCCTGGCACTGGTTTTAGGCTCTGGGAACACAACAAGTAAGACAAAGGTCATATCACCTTTGTTATATTATCATTCTTCTATTATTGTTTATATGTACATTCTTCATTTGAGCAATCTAAGATGTAGTTAAAATTTTTTAGTATGGCTGCAACCCCAGCAACCCCTCCGGGAGGCTGAGGTGGAAGAATTGCAAATTCAAGTCCGGTCTGGGCAACTTAATGACTTAGAGAGAAATTGTTGCAAAATTTAAAAATTTTTTAAATGGCTGGGGGTATAGATCTGTGCAAAGGCCCTGGCTACAATCTCCAATACTAATATATATATATCCTAAACATCACTTCAACATGTGATTAATATGCATAATTATCAATGAGATATTTCATATACATTTTTCATAGGCAGTCTGGGAAACTTACAGCACATCTTGATTCAAATGTAAGATTTTCATGGAGAGACTTCATCTTCTTCATCTTAGATTTCATGAAACTTAGAGTTGAAAAAGTAGATTCACATACTGAAGATGTTCCAAATAGACATATATGTTCTCTGCTAACCAAAAAGGACACAAATTCTTTCCCCTTAATATTTATAGCAATATGTACAAAGCCTGTTTATCTTTGCTAGAACTGATTTCAAAACTCCCTCTGTCCGAGTTGAGGAAATTCGCAGTGAACTGCACCCATTGAGAAGCAGATCAGAATGACAATGGCTCCAAGGGGCCTCACTTTTTCTTCTGTCTCTGCAGCTGGCTCATGTATCACCTGTCAGTTACAGCTACAATAATTTGCATGTCAATTCCTGTTAGGAAAATAGAGTGAATTCCTTATTCTTTGCGTTTTAAAAGTTTCATAGCCGGACATGGTGGCCCATGCCTGTCATCCCTGCACTCTAGGAGGCCGAGGGAGGAAGGTCAGAAGTTCAAGCCCAGCCTGGGCAACTTTGCCAGTCCCTGTCTCAAAATAAAAGATAAAAACAAGGGCTGGGGACGCACCCACCCCTTTACGGAAGAATTAAAATTAAAGTTTTAATTGCAATAAATTCTAATACCTGTCTAGCTCTGTCATAAATAATTTTTTCCTCACCTTGGAGTCTCAAATTGAGCTCACTTGCAAAATAAAACATACATAATATGTATGAAATAGGGAGATCTTTGGTAAAAGAGAAGGAGACCAAGAGACAGAAGAGGGAAGATGGAAGAGATGGGAGAGGGAAGGGGGTGAAACAAGAATTAAGATGTGTTGTGTACACAGACCCACTCCCCAGGAAGAATGTAATCATTGTGTACTGCAAACAAGCGCTAAGGAAAATAAAAATAAAGAGGCAGATTTAGCTCACTCATCTGCAGTAGGTAGGGTTGTGATGAGACAACAAAAGCCATCTTCTGTCTTTGATTTTGAATATTTGGCAACCATTCCCTTTATTTTGAGAAAACGTTGGAGTTTTAAAGACAGTAAGTCTTTGTACAAACTTCTGTGACTCCAACAACTTGGGCAAAGGAGAGAGGTCATTAAAGCCGTCTTCTCTTTCTTTCCACTGTCCTGTAAAGTAGAAGTGACTTGCAGTATTTGAATGTGTGTCAGGAATGGTTGTAACAACTACAGCAGAGATGCTGTCCCTTAAGTCTGCTGTGGAGAGCTAGACATAAACATTATTATGATATACAATACAATAGGAAAAAAAGCAACGAGGGAAATACCACTGTATTTGCAAATTAAAAGAAATCCAAATTTTTGACCCAGCATAATAGAACTAACATTTGTGAAAAGGAATTTTTTATCTGGCTAGAACCTTCTGTGGGCAGATGCAAAAGATTAAAAAGTAGCTGTGCCATGTGTTAGATTCTTTTTAGGCCATGAATCGACAACATTTTTTCTTAAATTGGAAGTCCTTGGAGACAAAATGTACCCAAAGTATTAGTTAGGCAGCATCTATTATATCGCTTGGCTCATCCAAAGTGAAGGAAAAGTACTTGTAATTTTTCATGTTTATTGATTGCCTTCTGCTATTGTTAGAAAAGTCTTTATTTTATGGACAATTACGTGGTGGCTGAATAGAAGAGCTTTCAGTTTTTGTGAAATGGCTTTTTTAGTCTTGTCCTCAGAATTTTCTAACAATATTCCGTCCCCCCCCAAGATAACTTTATCTTTTAGCCACTTCATCTAAAAGTGTTCTTCTTTTGTGCAAAAATCTCAGTTCTTTGTAGCTAGTGAATTTTCATTTTCATTTCTTTGTTTGTTTCACAATATTGGGAATTGGAAGCTTTGCACTGAGCACTGAGTCTTTTTTATTTTTCATTTTGAGACAAGGCCTCTTGCTAAGTCACTAAGTTGCCCAGGCTGGGTTATCAGTTGCCTCAGCCTCCCAGAGTGCTGGGATTACAAGTGTGTGCATCATGCCTGGCATAGATAGCCCAATTTGTAAGCGCAGATATACATATTTTAAAAATTTAAAATTTACTTAAAAATAAAAAATTTAATAGAAAAATTAAAAATTGTTGAACATTTAGTTCTGGTTTTAGGCAATAAAGTTTGTTGATTCTTTTTTGACTTTTTTGTTTGCTTGTTTTTGGTCTTTTGAAACAGGATCTAGCTATGCAGTCCAGGCTGGCCTTGAACTCATGATGATCCTCCTGCCTTAGTTTTTTGAGTGCTGAGATTACAGGTATGTACCACCATATCTGGACCTTTTCTGGCAATTAAAAACAAACTTATTTTCTGAATTTTTTTTCTTTTTTTTTTTTTTTTGGTACCGGAGATCAAACTCACAACCTCATTATTTTCTGAATTTTTATTTTTACTAGTACATGTTTGCAACACATAATTATCAGGGTGAGTTGGTCCATGTGCATGACACATCTTAATTCTCTGTACTTCCCCTCCCTCCTCCTTCCATCTCTTTTCTTTTCTTTCTTTCTTTCTTTCTTTCTTTCTTTCTTTCTTTCTTTTTTTTTTTTTAACATCTCAGTTGCTTTATTGTGATAAAACACATGTGAAATGTGCCATGTTACAATTGTGCCACCATCATTGCTATCTTCAGGACATTTCACCTTCCCCAGACCCAAACTTCATACTTATTAAACCTAAACCCTGAGCCTCCTAGCCCAACCCGGGCAACCAACTCTACATTCTGTATCTCTGACTCTGTTCCAGAGGCTTCCTATAAATGGGGTCATGCAATACTGTATTTGTCTTTTGCGTCTGGCTTGTCTTCCATCTCTTCATCAAACTTATCTCAGACTGATCATGCCGTCAACCTCCTGAACGAGTGGATGGTGAAGGCTTAAATAAAAAAGACAAGTGGTATGATTTTAGGGCTCTAGGAGGATCAAAATTCTCTAGCAGATTTCAAGATTCTCTGGGGGCTGAGACAAAGAACTTCTCTGGGTGGCCTATATTTATTTGGTTTTCAATCAAGGGAAGGTGTTAGATAGAAAATGAGAAACTGAGCAAGACCTTGGGGGAGTGGTTCAAGGACCTCCCCAAGTAATAAACTAAGTTAATTTAGGAGAACTATCTTATGTAATTTAGGAGAACTGTCTTAGGAGAAAGTCTCAGGTTGACTTGCACTACAGGAGTGAAATGCTTGTAGATACAGGCTTTATCTAGTTAATTGGGGTGAGAGTCAGGTGTCCTCAGCTGCAACCTTATCCTGTCCTTTGAGGTATCACAGCATCATAGGCCACTACAGGCCTCAGCTGGGATCAGTGACCCATAGACTTTCACTTACTAAGAGTCCACGGCCCATCTCCAGACAGGGGGTCTAGGTCCTGGACAGGCTTACAAGTAAATATGCAAAGCCAATTGGTTAATTTTAAATCCTGCTCAGAACCACTTCATAGTGGTCTCCATCACATACCCACTATACATACATATTCTGACAATGTCTCAGAAGAAAATATTACCCACTTTATTGTCTTAGGACCTTTTTAAATAGCAAACATTTTGCTCCAGCAAAGGGAATTGCCGCTGTCTCTTTTTGCTTCCGTCTTTTGACTGTAGTGTTAGCTTGTATATCTCAACTCTGCATTGCCAGTGTGCCTTTGTTTAAAAATTTAAAATTTGCACACACTTTTTTTTTAACTAGGAGGATTTAAAAAAATAAACTAGGAAAATTCAATCATATTATATTTAAAATATGTATTCAATTTATCAGTGACAATTTACCTAGGAATGTATGTGCCTCTCACGGTCTGCTGAAATATTCAAATAAATATATTATTGTATTACATAGGTGCATATAAAAATTCGAAATGAAGAAACTGATTGTTGGGTTTGTGCATAATTCTCAAAGTGATGTTTGTGCTCCACGTGTACAGCACATAATCATGTTTTATATAGTGGAATTGTTATGGCTTAGATGTAGATGTTCCCCCAAAGCCTCATGTGGGCACGGGTGGGGAATTTTGGAAGTGGAGGGTGTGTGACTCTGGAATCAAGGATGCAACGCTGGGGTTGTGTGTGAGAGCTACCTGTCCCAAGGGTGGTAGCCTGGATAAAATATAAGGGACAGAAAGAAGGTCATCTCTTGTTCCTCAATATTTCAATGCTTGCTGCCTTTGGTCTTCCATGAATGGTTTCTCTTCGGCCCCATGTCCCTGCTTTGGAGCCAGTCAACCATGGACTGAAACCCTACAAACTGTAAGCCAAATAAACCTTTCCTCCTCCAACTTTGGGTGTTGGGTATTTTGTCTCAGGAATGAGAAAAGCAACCAAGACAGGAATGATTATAGTGACATTTAGTTTTAGTAAAACAATAGGATTGTACTAGTGGAAAAATATTTATGTGCTTCAGTTTTAATTTATTTGTGTATGTGTGTGTGTGTTTTGTTTTGAGACAGGATGTCCCTATGTAGATCACATGGCCTTGAACTCACTGTGTAGTACTGGCTTACCTTAAACTAGCCATGATCTTACTGCCTCAGCCTCCCAAGTACTGGGATGACAGATGTACACCACTACACCTTGACCGATTTTAAAATTAAAGTAAGCAAAAATTTAAAGTTTCTTATTCTTCCTGGCTTAGCTCCAAGATTCAGTAGCCAGCTGTGCCCACGGCTCCTACGATAGCACGTTGCCAGGCCAGACTGCAGGCTCTGAATGTCAGGCTCAGAGCCTTGACTTAACCCTGGGTGAAGGACCTGCTCATGAATTTCAGCAGAGGGGCCGGAAGTCTCCTCAGTTTGGAAATGTGAAAGGCACTGCATGTGTGGGGGTGGGAGGGTAGGGAGGGCCCAGAGCCAGGCAGGAGCAAGGGTAGAAAGCAGGGCTTGGCTTAGCAAGTGGCTTGCAGAGATGAAGAGGTCACAGAGGAGAAATGAACTAAGAGCTGGGGCAGGCTGGGTGGTACAGGAGAGGCAAGGGTCAATCAACACACACACATAGGCAAACATGCCTGCTCAGCTCCCTGCTCTCTTCAGGGGACACTGTCTCACTGCCTTCATTCTCTTCTCCCCCAGGTGGTGGGTCACATCTTTCCTGAGCACTGCGGTCCTGCAGGGCAGGGCAGGGCCCTCTGTCAGTCCACGCGGCTCTGAACACACGCGCAATGAACTCGAGGCCTGATTCTTCCCGCAAGTCTATCTTAGTGCAAGCATGTGGCTTTTAAAGTCTCTGCAATGGGCAAGTTGGCAGCTGTTTGAACTGCTGTGATCAACTGCCCGAGGCGTAACCAAACGTTCCATTTCTTCATTATTATTTCTCACGGTTCAGCAGAGCCAGGGAAACCTGTCAAACTCACGCTAATGACTGGAAGCCGAGTCTGGGAGAAGGCCATGAAACACACTGACTCTTCTCTCTTCTCATTCCTAAATTCTGTGGTGCATGTCCACTCCTATCCCCCTGGTGGCCAGGCCTGAGTTGACCCCTAAACTTGACCTGCATTTGGCTTCTTCTCTTTCCCCTCCTTTGTACCTGTGGCTTTTACTGCTTACAACTAAAGCTGTGAGCGATTCTTGGAGCTGAGCCGCAGGCCTCCCGGTGCTCACCCTTCCTGGGAATCGGTGTCTTCCTCTTGCCCGGGACCACACTCCCTTCCTGGCTGCTGGATTCCCCGAACCACCTCTGACTCCTTCCCACCCACATCCCTGCCAGCTAACTTCTGCCCTACTTTCCAACTCCAGACCTACTAGCAGTGCTGTCTCTTGTCTGCATTTTTGCATTGGATCAAGATCATAGTTTAAAAAAGAAAAATGGATTTTATGTAGTACGGTTTTAGATTTATAGAAAAACTGAGCTGATGGTACAGAGTTCCAAATCCCATGCCCAGCTGCACCCCCCTTTCCTGGGGTGCTCGCCCCTGTCAGTAACAGCTTGCATCAGTGTGCTGGATCATTGCTGTGAATGACCCAGTACCGGTGATGACTAAGCAGAGACGGCAGTGTACATTAGGGTTTACGCTGTGTTGTGCAGTCCTTGGGACCCAGCCCTACAGCGTCCTACGGAATAGTTTTACCTCTTGAAAAATCCCCTTCGGTCACAGCCATGGGAGGCTTGACTTGTTGAGTTTGTCCCTCTTCCCTGCATCCCAGTCCTCACTAGACTGTAAACTCTGTGAAGGTGGAGATTTCTTTTAAAATCAGTTTTGTTTGCTGCCGTGTGCACCGCTCCTGGGACACTGCTCTCTCCATCCTCTGTCTGTTGCTCAGGTGAAAAACTCCCGGGGACTGGTATTCACGGCCTGGGGGCTGGGAAGCCGTGGAGCCGGAAAGCACAGTGCTGGCTGGCATCGGGCAAGGCCCCGCTGCGCTGGCACAGGGCTGAGGGCAGGGTGGGTTGACCAGGCAATGTGCTGGCCCAGGCCCTCCTTCTCTTCTCATGGAGCATTCTTGGGCACCCACCTTTGTGACCTTGTCTAATCCTAGTTCTCTCCCCACCTCCAGGTCCATGAGCATAGGCATTTGGGGATTAAGTTTGAACCTAGGAACTCTTGGGGGACACATTCAAACCAGTTCAACTGTGCCTCAGCTTGTAGGCACTACTACCTCTTGGTTGAATGAATGGATGGATGGATGGATGGGCGAATCAATAAGTGATTTAATGAAGAGCACTGGAGAATTCTGACTGTCAGTCTCATGGTTAGCTGTTGAATGTATCGTTGCACAGGGTCTTAGCATCTCTGAAAACACTTCCGGGTCCGGGTTGTCTGAGAATGACCAGGAGGACGGGTCCTGCTGTAGTGAAGGCCAGTCCCATGGGTGGGGTTGGCAGCTCCGGGGCGATTTTTCCTAAGATCTTCATCCTCTAGGGCAGTGTTGCTCAGTCTTTTCCTTTTCCATTACCATCTTCCCTGAGTCCCCAGCAGCACGGAGGATGCACTGTGTGCGTTTATGCCCTGTGCAGTGAAGGTTTCTGCCCATGGAGGGAAGGCGCCACCTTTGAGAATCCTGTGTTCTCAGTGGCATGGGACAGAGCAGGGAAGTTTTGCTGATGAGCCTTTTGGATGAAGGGCTGTTGAGAGGAATGGGGTGGGGTATGGAGATTGGGACAGGAGACCAAGAGGGGCACAGTCTGTGTGTCCAGGTGACCCAACGGCTGAGGGCCGAGGCAGCACTTAGCTTTGTCACAGCCATGCATGATGTTGGAGTCAGGAACAGCTGGGTTCCACTGAATGACAAGCCTGTCAGCAAATCCCTGCTTGGTTTCACCATGGGAAAGGAGCTGGAGTGATTGGCTGGTGTCACCCTGTTACGGTTCATGTCTGGGTGTCCCCCGTAGCTGTATATTGTCATGCAGGGCAGGATATTTGGAGGTGGCTGAATCTAGGGTCTGTGATTGCTCCATTGTGCAGTGCTGGGATTGGGGTGTGAGGGCTACACCCACCCTAGGGTGGACGGCCTGCATACAGTAGAAGGGACAGAGAAGAGGCTTGATCCTCCCTTTTGCTTCTGCTGCTTTGTTGTCTTTCACCACCATGAACTGTTGCCCTCTGCCGTGCCACCTGCCTTGGAGCCAGTTGATTATGGACTGAGACCTCTACCAACTGTGAGCTACCTAAACCTTTCCTCCTGTTACTTTGGGTGTTGGGTATTTTGTCGTGGCAATGAGAGGAAAGTAACTAAGATACACCCTGTCAGTGGTTGTCCTCTAAGGGACGGTGACATGGGGACTGGGAGGGGCAAGGCAGGCTTTGACCAGAGGGCTCTGGAGGAGCACAGGCGGGCGGCAGCAGGGAGCAGTGTGCTTTGGAGGTGAGGACCGGCAATGAACTGAGCCCTGGTAAGAACATGGAAAGGTCACCTGCCATGCTATTTTGGGCAGTTGGCCTTAGCTTTCTGAGCCTTGCTGTCCTCATCTATGAAATGGGCAAGTTGGACTACATAACATTTTGAGTTGTTTTGCCACTGGAACTCTTTTCTCAAACAAGGTCTTATACCAAATCTGCAAATGGAAAACAGATCTTAGTAGCAGGGCTGCCTCTCACTGTGCGGGGAGGAGCCTGCAATTGCATCTCCTACCTTTGTCTTTTCTCCCCACAGCTTCCTTTCCTATGCTTTCCAAGAATCAGGAGTCCTGAGAGGACAGCTGAAAATCTGACAGCTTCTGAGGTCCCAGGTGGAAAACCTGTGTCTCTTATCTCAGGAGCTTCAGGGGGACCCATCCTTGGGCTTATGTCTTCCACAGGCCCTGAAATTTCACTTCCACCATTGATCTTTCTGTGTCTCTCTTCCTCTAGACATGTCACTAACACTTTAGTGTAAATCAGTGGATTCTTCAGCTGAGTTTTGACTTAAAGGATGCCCATCCATAAACACAGTCCTGTGCCTCTGAGACCTGTGAGTACAGTTGTGAGCGGCCAACCCCACCTTTGCAGGGCACAGTCAGAAAGCCACTGCGAAGCAAAAACCCCTACCTCTGTATCTGTATCCTGGAATCTCAGAGTGTGGTTAGGAATGTGATTAGAAAGAGCTCAGCTCAATCTAGGAAGGGAGAAACCACTGCCACAAAGGATGACTTCAGGGAGGAAAGGGACTTGGGCTGAGTCTTACGGCATCAACAGTGACAGATCCAGGTGAGAAGGGAAGGAGGAAACAGTTTGAGGCCAAGGTGCGTCTTATGGAAAGAACTTCTGGCCCTGAAAGCCTAAAAGATTCTTCTTCTTTTTTTCTTTTTGTCTTTTTGAGACAAGGTCTCACTATGCAGTTCAGGATGGCCCTGAAATCACTTTATAGCCAAGGCTAGTCTTGATCTTGCAGTGATCCTCCTGCCTCAGCCTTCCAAATGCTGGGATTACAGGCATGTGCCACCATGCCAAGCTCCAAAAGATTTTTAAATTGGATTCAGGGCAAAACTCCAGAATGGGAAGCCTTCTCCCTCTTGCCAGGGGTGCACACTGATGCTTCTGTGGCTCCAAGAAGCTCTGCATTTTATAGAGCAGGACCCTTGCACTCTGAAGAGGCTGGTCAGGCTCTCAGCAGGTGTAGTAATTCCAGGTCTTGCATCTCTGACACTATGTGTCTTGGTCAATCTCACGCAAAGTCTCTGGACACAAGCAGAATGCAGACAAACATTCTGCAAGTCATAACACACATTGTCTGTAGTCCAGCAACCAATGCAGTCATTCCTCCCAGCAGAAACCTCCCAAGTTTGATCTTTACTGGTTTTCTGGTCTTCCAAACTTTGACCAGAATCTCTCACACAAAACATCCCATGGTATTCAGCTCTATGCCTTCAGGTGACATCTCTGAACTTTCCCAAACTCTTCCCACAAGCCATTCCCAAAGGCTCTTGAACCACTTAATCAGGTACAGTCACAGCAGTTTATGTCAGTGGCCCCCAAGCCTCATGCAATTATGCATTTGTGATTGGTTCATTGCTAGCACTCAGATTGGTGGTGTAAGTGCTACACACACCTAGAGGTGGAGCCAGCATACAGTGTAATGGTGGGAAGAAGGTGTGTTTTTCTTTCTTGCCAGTTCATACCTTGCTGTTTGCAGCCACCACGAAGGGCTGCCTTCCCCCCGCCCCCGCCACGCTGCCTTGGAGCCAGCTGAGTATGGACTGAGTATGTACAGTACTCCAAGAACTGTAAGAAATAAACCTTTCCTTCCCTAACTTTGGGTGTCAAATATTTTGTCTCAGCAACAAGTAAAAAATAACTCAGACAACCCCACTCCCGGTACCAAGTTCTGTTTTGGTAACTTTTCTCTTGCTTCTCAGGCAAAATACCTGACACTCAAAATGAAGGAAGCAAAGGCTTATTTAGCTTACAATGTGTGGAGGTTTCAGTCTGTAATCTGTTGGCTCCAACATAGGGTGGCATGGCTGAGGGGCAACATGATGGCTGCTACAGATTCCAAAAGTGGCAAGAGCAAAAAGGAAAAAGGAGAAAAGCACACCTCCTTCCTTCCCTTATACTGTATGCTGGCTACACATTCCTGGGTCGGTGCAGCACTTACACTGCCAGCTCCAACACTAGACAATGAACCAATCACAAACACTAGGGTCAGCCACCTCCATGACTGCCTGAGGCTTTGGGGGCACATCCAGACATAAACCATAACACTGTGCTGTCTGCTGTCTTCCATGAGAGAGGAGGAAAGGAAGGAAAGGAGCAACAGGGCACAGGGAGAGGGAGGTCAAGAGAGGGCAGGACTCCTCCTGCCACATGGTCCTGTCCTGAGAGTTTTCTCAGCTGCTGCTTTCACCAGGTGACTGTGAAGCCCTGCCACCAGCTGCACCCTGAAGCTGTCTCTGGTCACCTTTCCTCAATCCAGTTGGCACTGAACAAATTTCACCCCTGAGTACAGCTGTCACAGGGAGCAGTCCCATCATCAAGCCTAGGAACCAAACTCTCCAGTCCATTTCCTGGGATTCCTGAGGACTCCTGTCTGCATGTCAAGCTACTCACTCACATTATCAAGGACTTAGGAGTGGTTGGGATCTTCCGAGTGGGCTGGCTGGCTCCTTAATCCATTGCACCCAGACCGACCCACAGGGCCAGTGTTTAGTGTGTCCACTCCTGCTGCAGGTATATCTGTGCATGATAAAAGTCTCCCTTGTGCAAGAAAAGTCTCCTGCTCAGACAAGGAGGGGTCCAAGGAATCAACTTCCATGGGCAATGGCCCACGCTGGGACTTTGGCATTTCCCTCTTAAGGGCTGCCCTGAAGTCAGTGAGTTCATTGCTAATGAGTTATCTTTGACTCCACTTCCCTCCTGGGACAGTGTCCTTTGGCACAGCCAACCTCCTTGCACTCCATGACCCACCAGGAAAGTTTCTCCTTGCAGATAATCTGCAATCAGTACTATTTATGGCCCTTGGGTTTGCCTTCACTCTGGCCAAGTCCCACAGTATGCCTGCTGTGTCATGTTGGGAAGGCCAGGGATGCGAGCGGTTACTGAGGCCATGGGTTTGGACCTTCACCTACCTGTCTTTTTTCACAGGTATGGTTGATTGAGGTCAGAAGGTGGGCCAGGCTGTGTTATCAGGTGCCAATTATTTAACAGCTTAATGGTTCTTTTGATAATTTATGGTCAGGAGGTGTAAGGATTAATGTGCATACTCCAGGCAGGTTCACTGGGTTTATACCCTGATTCTGCGGGGTAAGCCCATTTCTTGGGGTTTCTAAGGACTTCTCCCCATCATCTGCCTTATCGTAAAAATGGGAATCATAAAAACCTCCTCAGATTTTGAGAGGATCAAATGGGTGAACCCGGAGAAAGCACTCAGATAGATACCCAGTGAACATTAGTCGCCGTTCTTGTGTGCACCGCAGGGGGACATTGGCCGATTATAAAATTTAAACCAGCGCAGTCCTGCTCTTGGAGTTCATGGTCGGCTGCTGGAAATCATCACTGGGCCTTCCTTCTCCTCCCATATCTCGTGGCAGAGGTTGTCCATGAACATGAAGTGGATTTTGTGAGGCATGAAACCTCTTCCCCTTCCCACAGAGGGGACTCTCTTCTGAGTAGCTATTTCAGAGAATTTTTAACAATTGATTTTTAAGTGCCATAAGGACCAACTCCCCACGATCAGTATAGTCAGTGTAAACGTGCACCAGTGAAAAAAGAAAATGGCTAGAAAACAAAGAAATGGAGCATCGCCGTCAAGTATATGTGTCCCAGTTCCCCATGTGTAATGTATTTAGTATGTGTCACTAATGTACTAATGAAACGGTCTTATAAAGAGCCTCATTGTCACCCTGGAGGGTCACACATGCTTTGAGCTGCTGATTAGTTTCCTCAGCACCACCTGGGCAACGTTCTTTCTGAGCCCGACCCTTATCTTGGAGCTTTGTCTACTCCGTGCAGACATAATCTCAGGACTGGTGACTGCCTCTCCCATTTTCTTGGAAAGCCCTGATTTATATTTGCCAGTTTCCCTGGCTACCTCCACTACTGATTTGAAGCTATCAAAGCATGGCCACTGAAAGTGGCACTGGGAGTAGATATGCATTAAAATGTGTCTCTTCTGTGTTTCCACCAAATAGATGCAGTGGATTCCAGTAGACGTGATTTCATAGATAATCATCAAAATGTAGTAAAATAATTAGAAAGTAAAAGAGTTTTGAGTGTTTACCACACTGCCTTTGTTTGGCATGTCATTTATTTAGTTGCAATTTTATATAATTTAGTTGCTAAGAAAGTTCATTATGACTTATATCTAGATGTTCCCTCAAGGTCTCATGTTCTCTTAGGTGGGGCTTTCTGGAGGTGACTGGATCACAAGGGTGACACTCGTGGATGAATTCGTCCACGGAGAAGCTCACAGCTAAATGTGACCTTGACAGGTGAAGCCTGATTGGAGGAGGTGGCTCCCTGGGGGTGTGGCTAGGAGTCACTCTCACTCCCTCCTCCTTCTTGATCACTCTCTGCTTCCTGCTGCCCTACCATGAACTGTTTCTTCTCTGTGATACCGCCCTTCCTTGCAACATGTCAACTATGGACTGGAACATCTACAAACAGTGAGCCAAAATAAAATCTTTCCTCCTCTAACTTTCTGTGTCAGGTATTGTGTCTCAACCAGGAGAAAGTAAGGCATTTAGCAATTGGCTTGTATAATTTCTAAAACAAGACGAAACCCCATTCTTAGGTGCCAATGGCTGTCTCTAGCACACTGGTGAATCTTACACATCAGGTTCTGTTCTCTGTATGTTTCATTCACTTAGCACACTATCACAACAAGGGCATCATCTCTGCCACTCTGTGTGAGTCATTTTCTTTTTTATTGCCATGTAGTATTCCATTGTGTGACATTCTACCATTCTTCTTTTGATGGCCATTGGGTTATCTGCTGGTTTGAGCTGCTCATTAGTTTTAATAATAAAGCAGCTGTGATCATCATATACATATATTTTAGAGACACAAGAGGAGCCTACTTCTCTTGGATTTATACCTAGGAGTGCTTTTGCCAGATGTAACCATTAATCCTGGTATGTCTGCTTCATTAGTTAGGAAATCCCCAGCAGCTACTTGTGATGGTGCCACACAGAAGACTGCTCACGTGTCTAAGCTGTGGAAAATTGCTTCTGACAGACACTGAATGACACCTTGACAGCTGTAGGGTGGAGTAAAGTTGGCTGTGTAGTGAACACTGTCATTTTATAGAAAATGAGAGACATGTTTTGGATCTTGGGTCCAAACACAGTTTTTAACAGAAAACTATTATTTATATTGGTGGAAGGTAACTATTGCATTAAAGCATGTAATAAAATAAGATTTAAAGAAAGAAAGAAATGCCCTGCAGATTAGCGGAGTACATTCCTGGGTATGTCTGGGGCGGCAGTGGAGGCGTGGCACTGGCTACTGTGTATAGTCCTCCGCCTTCATCTCACCTGCTCTCTGTTCAGCTCCCTTGCCACCTGGAACTAAGCAGCCTTCACCACCGCCCCCTTCCTCTGCAATGGCCTTGCCTTGGAGCCAGCTGACCATGGACTGAATCTCCCAAACTGTGAGCTGAATTCAATCTTTCCTTCTTTAAACTGTGAGTGTTGGGTGTTGTCTTCAACATTGAGAATGCTGACTAGCGCACTAGGTCTTAGGAAGGCATGTAGGCATGTGTTTGCTCTCAGTGAATAATGCCAAATGGATTTTGCAAGTATAACCCACCATCTGCGATGTCTGCATGTGCTACCGCTATCTCTGGAAATGACAGTCTTTGCATTTTTAGCCATCCTAGGAATTGTCTCAGGGTGATTTTAATTTGCATTTCTTTGACATGTAATGATGTTTAGCTTTTATTGGGTTTGGATTGCCATTTTTTCCTCAGCAATAAGGGTATAAACTCACTTCTAGAAAATATTACTGGACTTATGGCTGGTGTTATTCAGCTTTGCCTGGCACTGGTTACTGTTCCATGACTTGGGACTCCCAGGAAAGTGTGCACTGAACACTTGTTAGCACCTTATCACCAAAGGGTCTTTTCTTTTCTTTTCTTTTCTTTTCTTTTCTTTTCTTTTCTTTTCTTTTCTTCTTCTCTTTTCTTTTCTTTCTTCTTTCTTTTCTTTTCTCTTTCTTTCTTTCTTTCTTTCTTTCTTTCTTTCTTTCTTTCATCAGTACCCGGGATCAAACTCACGACTGACCGCACACTTCCAAGGCATGCAAGGCGCTTGTGCCACTTAGCTAAATCCCCAGCCCCGGTCTTTTTTGTTTGTTTGTTTGCTTTGGTTTTGAGAGATAGGGTCTCACTGTGTGGTACAGGCTGGCCTTGACCTTGCAGCAGTCCTCCTGCCTTGGCTTCCTAAGTGCTGGGATTACATGTGTGCACTATACATCCAGCCCAAATGGACTATTTGCAACCCAGTATAGTGACCGTTAAAGCCAATCTTGGGTGGCTCCTGGTAGCCTATCAGACTCTTGAGCACACGTCCCTGGAAGGAGCTCCAAGCAAAAGAGTGTAGTCCTGGAATGCTCTAAGGAGTTGGCACTGGAAACTTGAGGTTCTGTTCTATTCCCTTTTTTAGTGGTGGGAACTTGAAGCATCACAGAGCCTCTGGATCCTCAGTTTGCTCATGTTAGAAAGGATAAGAGTTATTGAGGGGATCCAGACAGGCATGGAGAAGATGTCAATAAAATGTGGGCAGGTCACATGGGATTGTGGGAGGCCCCATGGGATTGTGGGAGGCCCTATGGGATTGTGGGAGGGGGTGGTGATGTCCCTGTAGATGCTGGAGCAGATCCTTTGGGATTCTTAGGGAACCAGCTAAACCCCAGATCCTGCCCTACATTCTGCATATTGGCTTCTCTGCCCTTGTTCTAAGCTTTGCCAGTGGAAAATGCCAAAACAGAAAGAAACCTGCCATAGTTAGAATGTTTCCTTCATCAAACTCATGCTGAAATTTAACTGCTATTTTAGAAGTAGTAAGTGATGGATCCTTAAGAGGTGATTAAGTCAGTGGAGTGTCATTCAGCCAAAGGAAGCATGAAATTTCATCATTTGCAGCCAAAAGTAGTAGCATGCACCTGTAATCTCGGCATTCAGGAGGCTGAGGCAGTAGGATTGCCATGGGAGAAGAAGACCAGCCTGGGGTCCATAGTGAGTTCAAGGCCAGACTGGACTTCATAGTGAGGCCCTGTCTCAAAAAAAATTTTTTTTTCATTTGAAAGAAAGCAAATAGATCTGGAGAGCATCATGTTGAGCAAAATAAGCCAGACTCGGAACAACAAATGTTGCGTGTCCTTCCTGATATGTGGAATTTAAAAGGTTGACAAGAAAGCAGAAAGGAGACTGTTATTAGAGAAGAGGAAGGGAATAAAGGGAATAAGAGGGAAGAAGAGGGGTATGAGCAAAATATGTTATATACACTGAACCCCTCCCCCTACCAATGTGAACCCCGGGGGAGGGCAGGCAAGGGGGCTAGTTGGGAGTGAAGATGACCCGAGTGTGTTACGTGCATTAATAATTCTGCCAGAATTAAGCTCATTAAACTCCATCACCAATAGAAAAGTGAAATAAAAAGAAGTGGTTAGGCAGTGAGGATTCTGCCCTTGTGACTGGATAAATGCTGTTACTGTGGGAGTGAGTTCCTTTGTTTTGTTTTGTTTTGTTTTTTTGTTTTGTTGAGACAAGGTCTTTCTGTATAGTTTGGACTGCACTTCAGCTCACTCTGTAGCCCATGCTGACCTTGACTTTGAAGTGATCCTTCTGACTCAGCCTCTCGAGTACTGGAATTATAGGTGGGCATCACCATATCTGGCATGAGTGATTTCCTTGTAATAGGACAAGTTAGGTCCTTGTCTCTCTCTCTCTCTCTCTTTTCCTTCAGTTTTTTGAGACAGGGTCTCACTACAGGGTCCAGGTTGACCTTGAACTCACTATGTAGCTGAAGGTGGCCTGAACTGGTGATCCTCTTGCCTCAGCCTCCCAAATGCTAGGATTACAGGCGTGAACCACCACACCCTGCTTCTCTCACTGTACCTTTGCCCTTCTGTAATCAGATGATATGTAAGAAGACCGTCACCAGATGCTGACCCCTCAACCTTGGGCTCCCCAATAAATTTCTGTTTATTAAAAATTATCCATGCTGTGATATTCTGTTCTAGCACACAAAATGGACTAAGACAAAAGGGACCTCACTGCCACTGCCTGGATGCCTCAAATCTCTAGCCAAGTCCATGCAAGGGCCGAGCACAGTGGTGTGATATTGTAGGATGCGAATCCCTGCACCACGGAAGCTGGTGTCATGGAGAAAGGGAGGAGACAGACCGGGCTTTCTGAATTCACGTGCCTGCAGGGACATGAGCAGCTGTGGAGAGATTTTTTTTATAAACCTTTGATAACAATGGGAAGTTTGACCTATTTTTAAATTCTAAAGCCATGAATGCTCACCAGAGAAAATTTTGCAAACACAAGTGTAAAAAAAGAAGAAAACAAATCCAAACTCCCATTTCCCAAAGTCAAGTACTGTTAACAATGTCCACATCCACATCTTCCCACTTAGCATTATAATGTGCCATTCATAACTGTCTCACACAAGCCCAGGTGTGCTGGCGCAGTGGAGTAGTTGCCAAGCAACCAGAAGAATACCTGGAGATGGCCACTGAGAGATAGGGTTATTACCGTGTCCGTGGGAAGGGATAATGTCCTGTAGGCAGCACACCAAGATGCTTATGGCAATCAAATCCCGTAAGAACCCTGCAAAGAACAATGAATCGTAAAGAGCCCTCTTATAAAAGTAAGCAGACTGAATGCTTTTTCAGGTAGCAGGAAAAGACTCTAACCAAATGGGAGCATTAAGTTTACCTATAACTAAAGTAGGAGTTTATAGCATATGCAGAGCTAAAGATGCATATGAGAATCATCAGGGATAGGTACAGAGATAGGGATAGAAGTAGAGAAGGCGATAGAGATGATCAAGATAGAGATGTTAGAGCTGATAGAGAAGGTAGAGATGATAGTGATACAGATACAGGTGGTAGAGATAGATAACGGAGATAGAACTGATAGAGATAGAAATGATAGAGGTAAAGATGATGGAGACAGCTGATAGAGATAGAGATGATAGAGATAGAGATGATAAAGATGGTGCAGGTAGAAATGATGGAGCTAGAGATAGAGATGTTGGAAATAGAGCTGATAGAGATGATAGAGATAGAGATGACAGAGACAGTAGAGATAGAGATGATAAAATGGTGGAGATACAGATGATAGAGATAGAGGCAGTAGAGATAACCATGGTAGAGATAGAGACTGGTAGAGATGGGGATAAATATAGGTAGCATTTTGTTCAGTGAAGGTATAGATGGCTCCTTGTGTAGCCTTCAGCCAGCCCAGATGATAAAACACAATGTATCCCAACAAAGACCTTGCTGTGTTCACTCACTCCCAGTTTGACCATCTTAAGATCTGGATTCTCCAATGGTTTTTCTGTTAGATTAAGTTTCAAGTTGACTCAAAATAAGTTGTAACATGGGGCTGGGGACATAACTCAGCAGCACAGTGCCTGCCTGGCAAGCACGGGGTCCTGAGTTCAATTCCTGGTGCCAAAAATAAAAGTAAAATAATTGTAATTTTACCAGAGTCCACTGTGATAGTTATCATTCAACATCATGAGTAAGATGCCTTCCTTTTCAACCTCTTGGCTCTGATTTTGGGTAGGGTTGGCACAAGTGACTCCACCTTGATTTTGATAGCTCTTAGGATTCTTTAAACCCTTTCTTGTCTTTGTGAGAGTCTCTCCAAGGGCATCACTGATCAATCATCATTCAGTAGTGACATTTTTATGTGTCCCTTGTCCCCAGAAGGCTATTCCATGTGCTGGTCTTATCTGGCCCCACGCTGAAGGGGAAGTGATTGACAGTGGGCAGTGCCCTTCGAACAAAAAAGAGGTCTGGAAGTGGCAGCTCGGAGGCTAAGCTTACCTGCAGTCTACAGTTAAATTTAATAGCATCTGTTTTTTGTAGGCAATGACCAAGATCTCAAAGCATTGGATCAGGTCACTTCTTAGGGGTTAGACTTCTGCAGAATTTCTTGAGACCTCAGTTACAAAGTTTATGAGGAAAATACAAAATGAACTAATAAGAGTAAAATACATTCAGTTTATATAACCTTCAAATATACTTTGGTCATATCAATTTTTAACCGAAGATAATCAAAGGAAGAACCAATTTGTCTGCATTGCTTGTTAGACTCTTCTGTGAATTCGATTGCAAATGCTTTAGATGAGAATCAAAACTGTGGATAACAAAAGACTTAGCACAGTGATGGTTAGAATATTGATAAGTTTAGCAATTGAAAGATAATTTTGCTACCTATTATATACAGCATTTTAAGGGGACAGTCATTAGTCAGGCCCTACTTTGAGTGCAGATGTGTTTCTAGGTGACTGGCAGCCACTACTTCTAAGTATCAGATTGGCACTCACTTTAACAGGTCTGCATAGGTTAACAGCACCAACAAAAGAAATCAAAGAATAATTTTAGATCCCTTACAAGTTTAGGAAATTATTCCGATGACCACAAAAAGATTTATTGCTTGATATATGGGTGAATGTGTATTTAATCAAAGCAAACAGGCATAGACCAGATTTTAAGTGACAGGGCTATCCAAATGACAAGGTTTCCCCCAAGTACTGCAATAAAATCCAATAAGGACAGCAGAGAACACAAGAAATTAACAAAATCTAGGTATCCTATGCCACTTTTATAAATGTTATTGAGAAGATCAATATTAAACAGAGAATTAGATTCTGGTTTCATATCAGTGTATCAAGGTTTGAGTTTTAGAAAACTCTACAGTTTCTTTTCTAGCCAGGCTTGATGGTGCATGCCTGTCATCCCAGCACCCTAGAGGCTGAGGCAGGAGGATCACTGTGGGTTTGAAGCCAGCCTGGACTACGTAGTGAGTTCAAAGCTAGCCTGAACTGAATAGCAACATGTTGTTTTTTTTAAAAAGGCTGTTTTTTAATTTTTTGAGATAGGGTCTTGCTATGTAATTCAGTTACTCCAGGTTGGCCTTGAATTCACTACAATCCTCTATTTCCTGAGTGCTGGGATGACAGGTGGGCACCACCACACTGAGCTTCCAATAATTTTTTAATTATAAATGTTTCATTATAAGTTTCATCCTCCACAGATGTTCCCCTGCTGAATGTAACTTTCTGGTTTGCCCTTTTTTCCACCTAATTGTAACAACCAGTCATTTTACTTCTGGACAAAATCTCATTTTATCCTATAAAATCCTCCTTACCAGAAAAAAGACCTCATAGTTAATAACTTTTTTTTTCATTTGTCTGTCTCTCTTTTTCACTTAATAATTTATTTCTGTTGTGTATTGCAGTTACTTGGATTTTTAAAAGGCCTCTGTCCTACTTTTCCCTTCTTTCTCATAGATTATGCATTTTGGCCATGATGACAAAATCATTTTAGCAGAAAGCAAAAGACCAAGGTAACCCTGTAATTCCATTTTAAGAACATCCCAAAATTATTCAAAGAAAATGTTTGAAACATACAAAATTAACAAAAATATCAGTTTGGGAGAGCCAGATGCCAGCCCTCTCCTATGAGTCGGCACCATTCACGGGCTGGGGGAGAAGAGAACAAGAAATCAACAAGAAGCTAAGACTCCCTATGAGTTGGGCTGATTGGGGGAGAGTCAGATGTCAGCCCCTTCTGGCACACAGACAGAGAGACAAGAAGAGCCAATATCTGTTCCCCCATTTGCTTACGGAGGCAATATCCCATGCCCCCATAAGCAAATGGCTGATCTGTAGAAACACATGCTGTGATGATAGCTAATGAGGCACAACTTAATGCTTCTAGTGTATAGTGTTTCACTGACTTTGCAGGCCTAAGGCCAGTAGTCTGATTCTCTGTTCAGAGGATAACAATACGTAGTGTACCATCTATAAGGGATCTCCTGAAGGTGGTAGCATTGTTAATTCCCTATTATCTTGTTTAAAAATCTTGTATCATTCTCATTGTATTCTTTGGTTGGGTTTATTCTGCTTTATCTTGTTTGATTTTGCTGTATCTGATGGCACGGGCAGCTGTTTTGAAGATAACAAGATATATATGGTAGCCATTTTGGATTTACTATTATTTTGTTTGGAAGTCCTGTATTGCATTCATTGTCTGGTTTTTATTGGTTCTATTCTGTCCTGTTTTGTTTGATTTTACCATGTCTGAAGATATGAGCAGCTATTTTGAAGACAGCAAGAGGCATTATGGCAACCATTGTTGATTCCCCATTGTCTTGCTTTGAAATCTTGTATCACTTACACTGTCTTGTTTTGATTGGCTTTATCCCATTTTATTTTGCTCAGTTGTATTCCCTCCAATCAAATTTTTAAAAATCAGCTTAAGCCATAGAATCCAAAAGTAAATTTGCTAATCATCTGCGCTGTCCCATGATGAGGTCCTGTAAGTCCTCACAGTGTACCAGGAAGGCTTGTTCATCTCCTAGCTTGGAGCCTTTGCTGCTGCTGCTGCCATGAGAAGAGGCTGCTTCTCTGCAGTTGGGATATACACAGTGCTTCATTTTTTCTTTCAATCCTATTATTCACTAACAAGTGACAATCTTTTTCCTAAGTTAGGGGAACATTTTCAGTGGATCCTTGTAGCAGGTGGTGGTTCTCAGGCATTTTTAACAGCTTCCACCCATCCCACCCAGAGGCAGATGACCATCCCAGGAAGTCCTCTCTGAATTTTTTCTTCTGTGAATCTGTAATTTCAATGTTGAATTTCCCCAGCCTCCTGACTGGCTCGCCAATTGTCTTGTACACAGATCACATGTACTGGGGCTGGGGGAGTAGATCGCTGAACCTCAAGATGAATTGTGAGAAACAAGATGTAGGAAGGCATTTGCAGGGAAGCTTAGGGTTAATTGAGACTTACTAGCCTGACAGAGTAGAGTGCAATGGGAGTATGCTGGATAGGAAGCCAGCAGAGGTCTGGGGGCAGCAGGGTGGACAGGGAGCTCACCAGAGAGCGCTTGAAGCATCCAGGGGCAGGGGGCTGGACTGCAGCTCCCCACAGCGCTCTGCTCTTGGAGGGAAGGGACCTATGGAGAAGCTCCACATGGCGGCATCGTTAGCTGCTTTGCTCTGTTGTATGACCAGTGTTTCAAGAAACAGCTGACTTAGCACATGGGCAGAAAGGCAGCTCCCTCTGACAACACTAGTTTTCTCCATTCCTGGTGTCCCTTCAATAACACTTCTCTGGACACTTTGGTCTGGGAACAGTTACAGTGTCTCCTTGAGAAGACAAAGGGGACACTTTAGGTATGCGGTGTTAAATGCCCCCACTTTTTTCTCATGGTTGATACAATAACTCTTTAATAGTATTTCTTTAATGGTTGCTAACATTTCATTTTGTGGGATATATGAAAAGTTATTTAACCACAAAATGGTGTTGTTGATTCCCCCCCCTCATTTTACAGATATTTTTAAGATTTATAAATCTTGTTCAGTTTATTGTGCTACAGGAAGAAGGTGCCAGAATCTGCCCAGTTATCACTTTTTGAGCACTAAATCTCCAACCACAACAGGACTGTCTGAGTAACAGTTATTTATGGACAAAGAAGTGACTGTTAAAAGTACACAGGGAAAGAAAAAAGTCTGTCATGGGACTTAGCATTTCTAAAATATGCAGTAAAGTTCACTTATGATTCCTTCATCATTCATTCACTTTTCCCTCATTCATTCTCCCCTCATTCATTCATCATTCAATATTTTTTAGAAACACACGCCTCTAGGTTCTTAAGTCTGCCCCTCATCCCTGAGAGACCGTGTGGTAGTGATTGTTTTCTCTAGGCCTTTGCTTCCCCACACATAACATGAGGAGATAATAATGCCTCTCAAGATGATTACGAGGGTTTTGCCTCGTGAGGTACATAAAGCATCTTCCCTCCCCCAAAGGTGCCACGCACCATGGCAGATGCTAACGGGCTGTGTGGCCTGTGAATCAGCTTGGTGAGGAGAGATATCGAAAGCAGCCATGTTTGTAAGATTAGAGTCACCGTCAGAGGAACATATGTCTTCATTCCCTGCTGTGGGTCTCTTACCTGGCACAGGTCAGAAGTTCTTATGAGATTCCCCACACTCCTTGCCATGTGCTTGTGTGGGGACAGTTAAAGATCATCTGAATTTCAGAACTGCGCTAGGCAAAATGATAACTACGAGTCTTAATTTTCCCCACAACTTTTCAGTGTTTCATAAGGAGTCTCCACGCTGTCTGGTTACTTTTCAGTTCCTCTCAGAGTTTTTCTCTGGGTCTAAGAATAAAGGAAGAAGGCCTCTGAGGCTTCTGGCACTAGCAATGTCACCTCAGTGACTTGCCTGGGTCATTAGGCAGCCAGTCAGCAGCATCTATGGCCTTATTACCAGCAGGATGTGGAGCACGGAGGAAGAGGAGCCATTTCTCTCCTGCTGAGCGACAGCCATTTGTGTGTTAGAAACAGAGGACACAGTGTTGCTGGCGGTCCTGTGGGATCTGGGGTCTTCCCAGGCAGATGAATGCTGTCGTCCACCTGAAAACATGATGCATCCAGACACCAGCCCTTCTAGGGACCAAGCCAAGGGCTTGGCATTGTGCTCTGCCTCTTCTTTCTGCCACTGTCTGCACAAAGTCTTCTCCGTTTCTACCATGAATAACACTGTTATCCAGTGTGCTGTGGTGATCGGATGTCCTTTGTGCACTGTTCTTTTGACAACCACAGGCTGTGGGGAAACCGATACCCTGCATTCCACATCACTTCCACAGTGAAGTCAGACAGCTTCTACTGCTCTTTCCTCCACTTACCCCCTACTGCTCTGCCTCTGGGCGTTGCCCCTGGCGTGGCTCTGAGCAGGTGTCTGCCAAGCCCAGTGTCAACAGACACTGGTCACTCCTGTCTCCTCCTCTCAGCTGGCCTCCCTCTGCTGCCTCACATTCATTCCTCAAGCTTCCTGGCTCCCCAATCCCTTTTCCTCCTTATATATTTTTGGCCAGTCTTTACCACTCTCCCCTGTGAGATGCTATCTGCTCATCTTTTCTTTTTTCTTTTCTAATTTTTTTAAAACAAAATGTTATGTGCACCCAAGCCCAATCCAAAAAACAAAACAAACACAGCTCGTCCGGCTGAAACACTGGGGAGTGGCATCGACTCTCACGGGACCAGTACTTCTCTTCCCCTTGTGTCCTTTCCCAGAATCCTCCAGAGCTCCTCTCCACAGTCCCAGGGCTCCTCTCCACAGTCCCAGGGCTCAAACATGATTTGCAAACCAGAGCGTTGAGCGTGGAGGTCCTCCAGGGCCGTGTAGGTCCCACTCCACGGCCTCACCCTGGAGGGTCACACACGCCCTGCTGACGCTCCCTTTTCTCCAAATGTGTGCGAGGCAGGGCGACAAATAATGCCTTCTCCTAATTCTCCTGTCAACCAACTGAAAAATGAGACCTAGTAGACAGATGCAGACCAAAAGGAAAATGAAGTCATCTTTATTATTTCAAGGCTGATTAGTGAGCAAAACGTTTAATCTTCAGCCAGAGGCCTGAGGTCCTTCTTAGAGTTCACTCAGCCACAGACCTGGGTGTTCTACCGTGTATTTATTTATTTATTTATTTATTTTTGGTGCTGGGAACAGAGCTCAGGTGACCCAGGTGTTTGAAAGCGTGGCTTCCAAACTGGAGAGCGCGTGTGCTTCTGCCCCTCCTCCAGGCGAAGGGGCGAGATCTCCCAGACTCAAAGCACTTGTCTCTCATGCACAAGGCCTTGTGCTCTGTCCCCTGCACTGAAGAAACTTTTCCTTCCATGGACACGACAATAGACCAGTGACACTAACCTCTGCCAGAGGGTTCACCAGGGACGGTGACAGGAGACTCCCTCAAGCCTGTGAACGAATTCTCCCCATTCCTGTGCGATCTCTGACTGTCCCACAGGGCAAGGTACCCGGGTGAGCAGTGGCTTCAGTAATCTGTATCTAGAACCGAACCTGTTTTTACATAACGAAAATAGTTCTTGTGCTGGGTGTGGTGGTGCACACTTGTAATGCCAGCACTTGGGAGGCTGAGGGAGGAGGATTGCTGTGAGTTCAAGGCCAGCCTGAGTTACAAAGTGAGTTCAAGGCCAGCCTGAACTGCATAGTGAGACCTTGTCTCAAAACAAAAAAATAGTTCTTGCACAATTGTAATTAACACAATACTGAATTTTCTGGAAAAGCCACATGAATTGAGTGTTGAGTCACTTTGGGAGATTGAGAATTTCTCTGGAGGCTAACCAGTATTTTGGAAGAGTATGACATTTTCTGATGACAGCAGTTCCCACAGTATTTTTGCCACCAGCACTACAGAGCAGACCTGTGCTGGGTGGAGTCTGTGGCTGTGGTCTTCACGATGTTTCCATGTGGAGGTGCAAATGTCTGACTGCTTATTTTTGGCTTCTGGCAGACTTGTGCCCAAATGTTGCTTGGATTTCCTGAAGGTCCAGGCTCTTTCCTCCTGGCCTTTGTACTTCCTTGTTCTCTTTCCTTCTCTCAGAAATATGCTAGACATCCCAGTGTGACATTTCCCTCCACAGGGCTTCCGGAACATTCCTCACACCCCATCTGCTGCCTCTCCCGGGAGACCCTAAGTTCTACCAGGGTATGGATCTCAGACTGTCGACCTCTGCATCCTTGGTGCAAGGCCCAGATTCCTTTGCTTAACACAGAGACATCTGAGCAGAGATTGGGGTATGTACTTTCACTTCAGAATAAATAGCATTTATCAGAAAGCTATAAAGCTTGAGTCCATTAGCAGCTAATGGGGACAAATGGTTGGATCACCCCATCAAGCCAGTCAGAGCCAACCTAAGGTGAAATAAAAATCTCAAGTAGAAGGAAATGTTTCCTCCAAGTTACCTTGGGAGGTCATGTCTTTCATTCTTTAATGTCTCTGTCAGAAAATCAATTATTAAATTATTCATGCAGCCAAATCGGGTCATTTTGAAAGCAATCTTCAGAGTTAGGGAAGCTTTATCAAGGCTGACAGCATTCCTGATCTCGGAATAGATTAGTTTTATAATTTAATGCTTAATCTACCGTCAGAATGCAAAGATGAAAAAGATGTTGCTGCTACCTGGGGACTGAAGGAATCTAAGGCCATCTTGCTTGTTTTTATTCTCTCATTATCTTACCAAGGGAATAAAACTTGACAGTAATGAAAAGAGACACATGAAATGAAGCTCGTTTGGGGTTACAGTTCTAATCCTTAATTATCAGCAGCTCAGCAACCTCTCTCGACCCCTCTTTGACTTCGTGCTGATGCGCTGGGAGGATCCATGGAGGTCCGGGTACCACACACCAGACCGTTGGCATAAAGCTCCTGAAGGTCCCGACCTCTGCTCCTTGGTTGGTGGCTTGGGAGAGGCAACCTCTCCGTACCTCATTTTCTTTGTGGTAAAATAGGGGAGAAGCTGTCCGCCCTGCAGAGAGGCTGGAGAATTGAATGAATGATGGGTGATGGACGATTCTTGGTGGAGAAGGCTCCGTCTCCATCCTTCACCCCGATTCCACAGAGGGAGGTCTCCTGAGTCCTGCTCCCAGGTCCCCCGCTGGAGCGGGGCTCTTCCTCGGGACGTCTCTAAGGTGAAACTGTGTTTAGCCCAGCGGGACTGAGGAGAGTTAGGTGATACACAAAATGCTGAGTTAAATAAAATGCATAGGATAGCAGCTGAGAGTAAGGTTTTCTTCCCGGAGTTTCCAGTGACTTTGGAACTTTGGAATAAATTCAGCTTCATCTTTTGCAAAGACCCCAATTCCATTTGCAAGGACAACACGGTCATGATTCAGTAAGGCACATAACATTCTGTTAGTATTTCGGGTCTCCTCAAGTTCGCTCAGTGCCTGTACCATAGACGGGGATGATGGCTCTTCTGTCCCAATTATCAGCAACAGGACAGGGACATGGTGTGCTGTGGTATCTGCTAGGACAGGGCTGACACGTGGTAGGTGACAGACGCATAGCACTTGGGTGAGTGAATGAATGAAAGTGTACACCTCTGCAGTCATGGAATCAGTACAGCACTGAAGCTGATTTACTACTTGGACATATCTGACCTGAGCCACGAGTGATGGTGCACGCCTGTAATCCCAGCAGGTGGGAGGCTGAGGCAGGAGTATCGCCATGGGTCCTAGGCCAGTCTGAATTACATAGCAAGAACCTGTCTCAAAAACAGAAAAGAAAAGAAAGGAAAGAAAAGAAAGTACCCGATCCATGGTTTTATACCCCCCAAGGCGTTCTGTGGCCCAAAGACTTTTCCAAATTCCAACCAGATGCCAGCTGGGAAAGCTGCTGTACTTGGGCAGCCATCTGTGCCTGGAGCTTAGTTCACTTCCACTGGGGTGTATTTCAGAGCTCACCCTTGATTAGACAGTTAGAGGGGACTCAAGAAAATTTGTGCCACAGAGAAAGCCAGTTAAAGCCAGAGTAGAAAGAATGTAATGGCCTGCAGTAATTCTGTATCCGGAGGGCAGAGGCCCAAGTCTTGCCCTTTCTGATGCCAATTCTTGTTTATCTAACCTTCTCCGTGCTTCAGAAGTGAGTGTTTTGTTGTTGCTCTTAGCACTGAAATTCCTGGTGAAATATTGGCCTCTCCCACCGCTGCAGCACCTACTTTAGTAAATGAGAAGATCTGAGCAATTTCTTTCGTTGTGTTAATTTTACCAGATTTACACCTTGGGAAGGCACTGGGTGGAATTGGAATTGTTGAGGAATCAAATATATACTGGCTAGGACAACCCAATCATTACCACCACTCTAAATTACCATGGTTGTTGTGAAGGGAAATATTATAGGAAAATCTCAATTAACTGGATACCAGTCTTCCAAGGACCTAAAGTAATTTGCCAAAACACAAGACAAAACCAAGACAAAAAAAGAAAAAAGAAAAAAAATAAGACGCCATGTGAACTGAAAGATGGTCTCACCATGTAGATCAGGCTGACCTCAAACTCACTATGCAACCCAGGCTGGTCTTGAACTTGTGTAGATCCTCCTGCCTCTGCCTCCTTCGTGCTAGGATAACAGGCATGCATCACCCCACCTGGCAAGAACCCATGCTCATTTCTAAGCCCTCTCCCTCTAGTGTTGAACCCAGGACTCATTGCGATGCACACGCCCCCAGCCACATGCGCTGGATTCCATTCATTTCTTCTCTGAATAAATGAAAGGTTATATTTCACTGTTTTAATTTCTTAGCTTGAATCCTTTTTACATCTTTCTGTTCAATTTTTGGTATTTATGAAAGGCTTGTAAGATGGCTCCAGAGACTCTGCCTCCTCCAGTAAATCTCGGGTGACATAATGTGGACAGCTGTCGCCCCCGAGCCTCGCTCTCGTGCCACACCGTGAAGTCCCCGTTCTGTGCCGTCATCTGCAGCACCCATTTTTTCTGTGTTAATGTCCTTGGCTAACACGGTGCCATTTCAGTCTATTAAAATCAGGTTAGTCGCCCAATAAAAACAATATCACGGCATGCTAAAGCCGTAATGATTAATGCCGTGTTCCTTGAGAGATCAAAGAGCTGCGATAACACCATTGCAATGAATCACCCTTACTAACCTGCCCGCTGTGCCCTTGAATGTTACGCATGTGTCTGAGCTCTGAAACCCAGTCACCTGGAGCCCGCCTGGGCGCTGGGCTAAGCCTTGTGTTCAGGTTCCAGAGGAGGAGGAGGAGGCGAGGCTGAGGGTCCCTCCAGGTCCCTGGGGCTGAGCGGGCTTGTTGCTGTCTCCCGACCCTCCATTCTACCTGCAGCAGTTCCACTGGGCATGCGGGGGAGAGTTTGGGGCCCACCCTTAGGTTCAGCACTGACTCATCTCGGAGTAGCCCTGTGATGTGCGGCTGCTTCCTCGTTTGTAACACAGGGAAAAGCCACGCGCCAGGCTTATGCGTGGTGAGGTTTGAAAGGTGCTGTGAAGAGGAGGCTTTGGGGGAGGTTCTTCCAAAGCCTCCTCTTCACAGCTCTCAGCCGAAAGTGATTTCTACCTTCCCAGGCATGTTTTCCCCTGGGGACAAAAGTCGATCTGCGCAAGTAACTCGGAGGGGGTTGAAATGTCGCAGCCTGGGCAAGGCCAGGCAAAGTGAGGCTCTGGGGTGCTCAGCCCCAGGGGCAGTCCCTGTGGAAGGGACAAAACCGCAACCACTGTGGCTTTGCTAGATGCACTGGAGCCCTGGAACCCTTATTGAAATGCGATGGCTTAGCTCATCGAGGGTGTTTCCAGGCGGGAGCAGCCCGCCTGCCCCTGCTCTTTATCAGAGCCCCTGGGTCTTCGCCAATTTCCCAGAGAAGCAGAGGATGGGAGCGGAGAGGAGGGCTTGCAGTGCGGGCCAGCGGGGCTCCTCTCACGGGGGCAGGTGTCCCCTCCTCTGGCTCCCATCCGAGCAGCTGTCCTCTGCCTGTCCACGCTGCTGGGTTCATCCCGATGAGGAGCCCCAGGGTGTCCCACTCAGACCTTCCAGCTGCTCCTCCTGGGCGTGTGCGAGTGAGCTGCATGATGCCCGTACAGCGATGAAACCGCCTGAGGACCTGTTTCTCAGGACATTGCCACAGGACCCAGGCCCTTAGCTAGATTCTTTGGAGTCTGTAATGTGCTCTGTAGGGTTTCGCAAACCTAGATGCCCAGGAGGGGGGCAACATGATGGTCAGGGGCAGCATCTGGGTTTGACGAAACCCTACACAGCCAGGTGCCATTTAAGCATGAGGTCGTGCTCTGAGAAGAGACCAGCTGAAGACCTAGAGCCCACAACGATGACTCACGCAAGTCTGTGTCACAGATCTGCACTGGGAAGGCCCAAAGGTCAGTGGTGGGAGCTAGAAAATCTGTGCCAGCAGGTGAAGGATCTGTGCCAGCAGGCTGAGGGCTCTGCACTGGAGCCAGGAAGCGATGCTAAAAGTAGGAACCAAGACTCCCCTGAAAAGTACCACAGCATCCTCAGCAACAGTGAGGCCCCGAGCTCCCCTGAAGATGAGAACAGCCGAGTTCACGTCACGAAGCCGGTGTGACGAGCTGCTGCGGTGGCCTGACGAGGACTTGTGTGGCTCTCAGCATGGTTTGCTGTCCTGACATGGAGCCCCCGGAAGGTGCCCTGGGCATGGTGTCCACTAGGCGGAAACATGTCTGGTGGGGAAAGAGAAGAGAGATTGTGCGCTTCTCAAGGAAACCTTCCAGAAGGTTCTGTGGGCCAGAGGAAAACAAGTTCTTCCTTTGAGAAGAGCATTTAGGGGCCAGGATACAGCTCAGTGGTGTAGCACCTGCCTGGCAAGCAGGAGGTTGTGAGTTTGATACCTGGTACCAAAAATAAAATAAAATAAAATAAAATAAAATAAAATAAGCATTTAACTTTGCTCCTGAGAGAATCTCACAGGAAGGAGGCCTCAGGGGCACTGGGTGAGATGCATGGGTGAAGCATTTGATTAAATATTGCAGCTTATTTATTGTTGTTGTTATTAATATTGCTGAGGATGGAACCCAAGGAATGTAATTTGAAGTTATCATGTAACTTAGTGGGAAAGTGGGATGGAATTTATAAATTCGAATCTCATGTCCATGTTCGTAAGTGTTTGAGCTCCTTGCCTGCAGCGAACTCTCTTGCATCCTTTTCTAGATGTTGCTGCCTCAACATGGCCAATTCCAGCTCCTTCCTGGGAACTTCAGCCCTATTTTCAGTCCCTTTCACCCCACAAGTTTATTCTCCTTAAAATCCCGAGTTCATGTCTTCTCCAACATCCTGTTTAGATTATGTCCACTGACCCTCGGCTGGGGTCCTCCCAGGGTGTGTGAGCCCTGCGGGGGCAGAGATGTCCCTCTGTAGCATCCCAGCGCCCCACGTGCACATGGGTCACCATTCATCTAGAGCTCAAGATCAAGGCTTAGAAACAGGGGTGCCCTGGGGCCACAGTGTTCCCTCAGCCTCATCCCTCAGGGACACCAAGGACAGGGGCTTCTTGCTCTGACAAACAAATCCAGGCAGTAAGATTTCTAAGCCAGGACAGGCCTGGTGTGGAACGTGCTCCCTCCTCGTGTCGCTGACTTGATCGGCCTCTGCTACCGCAGGCCACATGGAGACGCCCCACCTCACCCCAGCTGACGTCGCCAGGGAGAGAGCAAAGCAGGATGGGAGAGGCAGGCTGTGGCCATATGCACTCCTGGAGCTGCATGGCGAGGTTTTCCAGGCAGCTGCCCACTCTCCTCAGGGAGAGGTCACCCTCTCCATCTGCAGTCTGCGTGAACGTTTATCCCACAGGGTTCTTGTCCTAAACGATAACCTTGCGCGTTCTCATGTGAGCCGAGCCAGGGTTAGCAGGAGAACCGGGACTGGATGTGGGTGAGAACATCACAGCCGCCACTGTTTCTTTATTTCCAGTTCTGGGCGTTGAACCAGGGCCTTTTCCCTGAACTGTAGCCCCAGGCCTTTTTGAGTCACAGTCTCGCTAAGTCACTACATTTTCCAGGGCTGGGACCAGCCTTAGATGGAGCAACCTTAGGTTTGAGCTCCAGAACCGAAGGAAAAAAAAGCCGTGTACCTCTGCCAGGATTCTGACTTTTCTGAATCCCATTCCCCGTAGATATGAAGTTCTGCTTACGGCAGGATTAGAGGAAATACAAGAGGAGGCCATTTCCCTTCCTGAACAAGCCCGTCCTGATATAGAACTGACTGACAGGTGAAAGAACGAAGTTCCTGAGTTAGAACTGGGTAAGAAGTCGGTACTCCCCACCCCAGCTAAGCAGAAAGTCCATAAAGAAAGAGGGGTTGGAGTTTTAATTTAATTTTAAAGTTTTGTTATTTGTTTGTTTTTGAGACATGATCTTGATAGGTAGCCCAGGCTGACCTAGAACTCAGAGAGATTCTCCTGCCTCAGCCTCCCAAGAGCTGGGATTACAGGTGTGTGCCACCAAACTCAGCTTTTGAGTTCTGATTTTAAAAAAAGTAAATCCAAAGAGGTGGCACACGCCTGTAATCCCAGCACTTGGGAGGTTAAAGCAGGAGAATCCATGAGTTTGAGGCCAACCTGAACTACATAGTGAGAGACTATCTTTTTAAAAAAAAAATGAGTAAAAATTTTTTTTAAAAGTTCAGAGATAAGGATTTCGCCAAGCATGGGAGTTTCATCTTCTAGGCAACATCACGCAAGCCTAGAGCCTCGCCTCTGAGGGGCGCTGCTGAGCTCTGGCGCTGTAAGCAGAAGTCCGCCCTGTACCGCCGGGAGCCTCCTCTGACCCGAAATGAGCCTGCAAGGCCCAGTTTGCTGGCACAGTAGGGGCAATTTTGCCTCTGACCACTTCGGCCCTTTCTAAGGTTCTCTGCGAATTCCTCCCGCATCCAACTTCTCCCGGCCTCTGGCCAAGCACGTTTCCTTCTCCACTCTGTGACTTGGCGGGGATTGGATTGCAATGATTATCTGCTAAGCGGAGTGCTTCGCAAGCTTTGATAATAGGTCCGCGTCCGACCAGATAGATCCTCATGGCAGGGTACTTTTAAGGGTTTGTGGGAGTTTAATAACCTGGCCTTGGCAGTTTCCACCGAGGGCTGCGGAGGCCTGGCGGGGAGGCAGGGAGGCTGGGAGGGCAGTGGCGACCACAGAGGTAGCCAATGTATTTACTGGGGAAAAGCATTCTCTATGCAGCATGCAGTCCACATTCCTGAGCGTTTGATCAGCCTGGAGAGACGCGAAATCCAGCGAAAGCCTGCAACTCAGTTTACTCTGCGAGCTCCTTGCACTGCTGTCGAGAACCACATGTGCGAGGTGTGAGTGGAATCACATGACGGGTGAGGCCAAGGGGAGGCAGCTTGGAGAACACACCGGGCAACGCCAGGCACAGGCTGAGGAGAGGAGGTCCGCTCTCAGGGTTCTGTCCCCTCCTTCCCTGCCCTGTCTCCACGGCCTCTTCTAGCTCTGCTACCCTGTCATTCGGCGTGCAAAGGTGAGGTGAGCGTTCAGCCCAGGGCAGCCGTGCATGCCTGTAATCCCAGCTGTTCGGGAGGCTGAGGCAGGAGGACTGTAATTTAGTGAGATCTTGTCTCAAAAAAGAAACACCAAAAAGGGCTGGTAATGTAGGTCAGTGTTAGAGTGCACACGGATTCGAGTTCCCAGTAACACACACATGCACACACACGCACGCACGCACACACGTGCACACACACACACACACACGCGCGCGCGCACACACGTGCAGATGCGGCCTTTGGTCCGTTTTTAAGATCTCCCCTTGGAGAGCCTCCCTTTTACCCAGGAAAGTGCTTCTAGATATTTACGTTTAGCAACTGTTCTATTTTCTCTCTCTTTTTTTAGTACTAGGGATTAAACTCATAACCTCACCCTTGCCAGGCAGGTGTTTATGCCACTGAGCTAAATCCCCAGCCCTAGCAACAATTCTTGAGATGCCTCTTTGCCTATTGTATAGCAGTGTGTTTTTATTTTGTTACTTCTTTGGGGACAACAAATCTGAATCTTTGAAAGGTAGGTTTATGTTTAGAAGCACACACACCATTTGTGGTCAAATCTGGGGGCTCCCAGAGAACACACACGCCACGAGTCAGGTGGATCTTCCTGGTTGTCTTGCAAATTGCCCTTAAGCAACCTTGGAGGGGGCTCGAGCCTTCCCGACTAGGTCCGACCTGGAAGCGCCCGTCCAGAACTAAACACTCTCCCACTATGAGGGCTTCCGAGTGTTTATTCCCAAAGCCACTTGGATTACTCTCTAGTTAAACTTTATTATTACTGAGTTACAGTACATAGAAACCGACGAACTTATCTCCAACACCTTTTCTTAAAGACTGAAGTCTGAAGAAATTCTGTGGCTTGTATGTTATGAAACATAGACGTATTTGCTTTATCACTGAGTGGCCCTTATGACAGATTGGAGCGAGAACACCTCAAGTCCTCTCCAAACATCTCAATTTCTCTTCAGGTTCCACTCAAGTGTTTGGGCTTGGGCAATCCAAAGTAAAGGGCCCTTCTCCGTTTGTGGCCTGAACCGAGGCACTGGCCAGAGTGCCCGCACACAGCCCCCCAGGTCCTGGGATTCCTACTGCTGACCTGGGAAACTGCAACAGGTGGGGAAACTGAGGCAGAATTGCAGCCTCAGCTGGTCTTGTAGCCTTGGGCCATGGTCCAGACAACCCTGGTGGCGCTGTGGCTTCTAAACCCACTGCCGTCACCCCCGTTTCCAGAGCACCCCTACCCTACCCCTGCAGAGAGGCCTGAAGTGTAGACGCCGACTGCCCTGACTTAGCCTCTGTGGTGTGAGGTCCACTTCCTGGGCTGCTTCCCAAGAACCTGGCCTCCAACTGTGCCTGTGCCGCATGTGGGTTTCCAGGAAACCATTTTGCGTAAGCTTTCAGACAGCTGTGGGCATTCTCCCCTCTTCCTGGCCTGTAACTGCCCCCTCTACCCCGCCGCCAGCCAGCACCTTTTCTACTCCCTGGAAATCAGTTGATTCCAAGGTTGTTGCTAATTGTTTTATGGTTTTGCTACTGCGTGGGGCGGCTTCAAATTTGTTCTCAGCCAAGATCCAACACTCCTGGGCCTGCAGGATTTTGCGACTGGGAATTGTGTTTTCTGCCTGAGGGGACAGGATGAGGGAGACAAACAACTTTGGCACTTACCTGGTCCCATGGTCACCTGTTAAGTGACTCTATATTTTCCTGCTGGAACCACTGCTCTGAGAAGGCCGGGCTTCACTCCTTTTTAGCAGATCAACAGGTAAACTCTCATGGGTTTAAACTGTATGGGCCAGGCATGGAGGCTCACACCTGCAATACAGCACTCGGGAGGCTGAGGCAGGAGGATCACTGTGAGGTCCAGGCCAGGCTGGCTACGAAGTGAGTTCAGGTGCTGGGATTACAGGTGTGCACCACTACACATGGCTGCAAGGTCATTTGAAAACCTACTGTCCAAGTGTGTAGATCAGTGGCCCCTGAAGGTGCTGAGATTCAGGCTGCACGAGCCCTGGCTGCCCTCTCGTAGCTGACACAGCAGGCCCCAGTCTCAGTGTCCTCACTCCTAGCTGGTGACCTTGGAGAGGGGTGTGACCCCTCCGGCCTGTGTTTCCTCTCTGTGAAGGGCACAGTAGTAATACCCTACGCCTGGCTGTTTCTGGGCATGGGTTGAATTCCCAGGCCAGCAGCTCAGCGTGCTCTGGGGCTACCCGCTTCTCCTACTGATGGGCAATGTGAACTTGAGGTAGTTCCCCTACGGGTCCAGTCCACACTGTGGCCACAGGACCAGACGGGTGTGTGTAGGATTCCCGTGGCCACCACACACCCCATGGCACATCAGGTCTGTTCTGAGTATCCTGGGACCCAGGGTCCTGTCCCACCTCTGCCTCAGCCTGGGAGGTGCTTTCTGCAGAAAGTCCCCCAAAGCAGGAAGTGGATTTGTCGTTACTGCCTTGACCCCCTGGTAGTCCTTGACCTCGCCGTGCAGTCCAGGCTGGCCTTGAACTCATGTACCCCAGGGTTCCCTCGAACTCACAGTGATCCTCCTGCTTCAGCCTCCTGAGTGCTGGGATTACGGGTGTGGGTCGCCTTGCCCGCCTCAACAAGAGGCTTTTCCTGCTTGGGGGCTCCCTCTCCCCCTAGCTTCCTCTCTTAGGCCGCTGCATGGCACAGCGTAGTCACTTTTTTTGTCTTTCCCTCCAGACTGCGGTCCTAGAGTCCCCTTCAGCCTGTGCCTGGGTTCTAAGAGAGGTGCTCGGAATAACTGAGCAGAGGTGGCACAAAACAGCGTGGAACTGAAGGGGAGGCGGCAAAGATAGGGAAGGGGCTGCCCCCCACGGCATGCCCTGCCGTGACCACCCCTGCCCTCCAGCAAGCTCTTAAGCCTACAGCAATGCAAAGGCCCTGGGTGTGGTGTGCAGGCCTGTAACCCCAGCCCTCTGGGAGGCTGAGGCAGGAGGATGGCACATTTGAGTCCAGGCTGAGGCAATTTAGAGACTTTGAGAGACAGACCCTGTCTCAAAAGATAATAAAGGGCTGAGGATGTGGCTTAGGGAGAAGGCCCTGGCTTCAATCCCAGTGCGGCAACATACATAAATAAGTAAAGAAATAATTATTTTGTAAATAAATAAATATGGGGATGGTTTGCCCAGCACTGGGGGTCCTCAGCCACAGCCCCTGAGGGTCAGCACTAGGAGGGTCTGTTGCATGATAAAGAGCAAGAACTCCTGTCCCTCCAGCAGGGACAGCTGGTCTCTGCAGAGCAAGACAGGGCAGGAGCACCCAGAAAGCTGGGGGGCTTCGGGCCCCCTCCCCCTCCCATCCGGAACCTGGAAATCCAGGAATCTTCATGTTGGGGTTGTATCATCGAGGCCACGGGGGCTCTTCCCATGTGTGTGGTCCTCCCCAGCTGCCTGTGCCCCTCGAGAAAGATGGGGCGCTCTTTCCCAGGGGACGCCTGGCCTCCAGCTGGGGAGCCCAAGGTACTGAGCTTGCCTGGCAGGCTCAAGGCCCCGGGATGGAACCCCAGCACTGTGAAAGGGGCACGGGTGGCCCTGGGCATCATTAACATCAGCACATCTGTCACCTGCCCACAGGCCCAGTGTCAAGAGAAAAAGGAAATAATAATTCCAAATCTCAGACAGGCACTTTGCAGATAGATGAGGTAATTGATATGAAATAGGCTTGGCTGCCTGGGAAACAGAAGGTGCCATAAATTGAGGCCTTCCCAGTGGATGGACCCTCGCGCCAATAACTCACCCCATTCGCGAAAACCCCACGCGGCTGGCTGCGTGGCAGCAGGCTGCTGCCTGAGAAAGAATGGGATATTTGCCCGAGTGGGTCCTGGCCGAGCTGATGGAGCCCCAGCCTCGGGGCGCTCCCCTGGCTGGGCGAGGCAAGTTTAGTTTGCAGCACACAGATGCATCTGCGTCCTCACGGTCTCCAGGCCTGCGCTTCACCCTCCAGCCCTGCGTGGGTAACTTTTAACTCAGCTCAGGATTCCAGGATTCTGTTTTTCCTGTGAATCCAAACAGCCAGAGTTGCTAGAAACCAAGAAGGAAGGTCAGCTGCTGTTACCAAGCCAGCTGCCGCAAACAGCAGAGTCTGCGCAGAGAAACTGTAGCGGGCTGCCGGCCGGAAGGGCTGCTGTGTTTGAAACGTTTCCTTTTGCTGGCGCAGGTGCAGTGCGGGAGACCGCGCTCCGCGGCCACGGTGGTCCCCTCTGCGTGGGGCCGCTCTCCTGCTGCAGGGTGCACTTGGCCCAAACTCACTTTGCAGAGCCTGTGTCTTTTCCTACCTTTAATAAAATTTTGCTACCTAAAAAAAAAAAAAAAAAAAAAACAAAAAAAACAAAAAGCAATGGTTACATTCCTCGAGAGAGGTTGGTGCATGTCCATAACCCTAACGCATCTTGATGCTGTTTTCGCTCTCTTCCCGTCCTCCATCTCTTGGTCCCTTTTGCTTCTACAAAAGATCCCCTTGTTGCATATTACGTGTCTTTTATTTTGCTCTTTGTTTATAATTTGGGTTCCTCACAGAGGAGAAAGCATGGGATAGTTAAGCCGTGCGTGTGATGTATTTCACTTAACGTTTCCTTCTCGAGGTGCATCCAGTGACTCAGGTTTATCCCTGAGGGTGGCGCCCTAGAGCCCCACCGTGCGCGCGCCCCACATTCGCGCCATCCCTTCACCTGCTGCCGAGGCTGAGCGGTTATGAATCACAGCTGTAAGCACAGACATGCTGTGTCACTCTCATAGGATGACTTCAACTCTTTTAGGAAGATGCCTGGAAGGGGAAGAGCTGAGTAGAATGAAATTTCTACTTTTAGTGTTTTGAGGAATCTCCGCACTGATTTCCTTAGTGGTTGTACCAGTTTACACTTCCATCAGCAGTGTAGAAGGGTCCTTTGTCCCCCAAAGTCTCACCAGCATCTCTTTCTTTCCCTTTCTTTCTTTCTCCTTCCTTCCTTCCTTTCTCTTTCTTTCTTTCTTTCTATCTTTCTTTGTTTTTTCTTTCTTTCTTTCTTTCTTTCTTTCTTTCTTTCTTCCTTTCTTTCTTTCTTTCTCTTTCTTTCTTTCTTTCTTTCTTCCTTTCTTTCTTTCTTTCTCTTTCTTTCTTTCTTTCTTTCTTTCTTTCTTTCTTTCTTTCTTTCTCTCTCTCTCTCTCTCTCTCTCTCTCTCTCTCTCTCTCTCTCTCTCTCCCTCTCTGACACAGTGTCACACTACATAATTCAGACCTGTGCTTGCACTATACCATCCAAGCTGGCTACGTGGGGTTGCAGGTGTGTGACACCACAGCTGGCCAGCATTTCTTAATTTGATGTTTGATGATGGCCAGTCTCTAGAGTAGGATGCAATTATCATTTATTGATCACCTTTTGGCCAGGAATTACAAATTTTCAGGAGCAGTATTTTCATGCAAGTGTCCATACTCTTTCGGACCATTCTGACCAGGCTTTCCCCGGATTTCTCCTGCACCCCACCTGTGACCATGGAGCCCCACTTTCCTGTAGTCAGGACGCCCCGCCCCGGCACTATCCACAATATTCTGTATGTGCAGCTCTGTCTCTGTCTCCATCTTCCACTGTCTCTGTCTCTCCCTCGCTGTCTCTTTCTGTTTCTTTCTGTGTCTCTGTTTCTTACTGTCTATCTTCTCTCTGTCTCTTTGTCTCTGTGTCTCTTGTAGCTTGGCATAACTGACGCCATCTTGAGCCCTGCATTTAACTAGTGCCCTGTATTCAGGAAAATGGAAAATTACACAGGGTATAAGTCCCATGAGAAAAGCAGAATGAGCTGTACCCACAGGAGAAAAATTAACCTGCTCAACAAAAGAAGCAGGATACAGGTGTCAACTAAAAATTAATGAAAGAGTCGAGCTAAATTGTTTCCAACAGGATGTCTTTTTTGATTGTCTCTTTTGAAAACTCTGTAACTTTCCAGTTCAGGGCCAATTGTTTGGACCCTGAACTGGGGGGGGGGGGGTCTGTATACAAGTGGTCCTGAGCTAAGTTAATTAAATTCCAAATTTATCAATTTGGCTGCTTGGATTCCTATACTATTCATGAACCCACCTCATCTCTGTTTCTTTCTCTGTCTCTTTCTCTCTCTGCTTCTCTCTTTCTGTTTTGGTCTCTCTATGTGTCTGTCTCTGTCTCTGTCTCTGTCTCTGTCTCTGTGTCTCTCTCTCCCCCTCTTTTTGTACTGTTTCTCTCTCTGTCTGTCTCTGTCTCTGTCCCTGTCTCAGTGTCTCGCCTCTGCCCGCAGAACCCACGCTGCACTCTGGGTCTGCACTGCTTAGTCTTGGGCCCCTCCTGTCCAGGTCTGGATCCAGATCCCGACCCACAGCCCAAGGCCAAGGCCGCCCCGTCTGTCTCCCAGCCGCAGCCTTGGCGGAGCCGACCCCAGTGCGGTCTGCAGTCCCCTGTGGCGGCTGTGTGCCGATGGCAGGGGTGAGCACACGGAGCCATAGATACTTATTTTGTCACCCTGGGTGGGGAAACTCACACAGATTCCTTGGGGAGGTGACTTTCTGTTACCCCAAAGCCCCTCTTCCTAGTCTCCTCCTCTTCTCCCTGATCTCAAAACTCACAGTCTTATTTTGTTTTTGATATAGAGTCTTGCTAGGTAGTTCAGCCTATCCTTGAACTATGTAACCCTGCCTGGCCTTGAATTAGCAGAAGTCCTCTTGCCTCAGCCTCCCAGAGTTCTCCCAGGCCTGGTTTATACTTACATTTTTGCTTCAGTCACCCTAGTGCTCGCGTGTGTGTGTGTGTGTTCTAAATTTGTCCACCAGCATATTAAATTGAACTTTCTTTGATTTGTCCTGTAGCAAAACTCCCATTAGTTTGCACTGTCACTAACTGTGGCTCCCTCTCCAATCGCCCACTGTCGCTTTGTGCAGGTCAAGGACTGGGCAGCTTTTGTGCATGGTCAGACGCCTTCAGTGCTAGGTCTCTGGCCTTTGGTCCCTCTTGGAGTTAATGAACTCGGAACCAAAGCTGCTGCTTCAGGAGTGCAGTCTTTTCTAGCTAAAGGGGGTGGCGGGGAGTTTGAGCCAGCATGGAGAGGATGCTGCTCTGACATTATTTAGAATCCAAAGCCTCCTTGTTGCCCCCGGCTCTGGCTATGGCTCCCGGCTGATGGGAGCTCCTGCTGGTGGCATGCCCATAGGAAGTCCCCTTCTCCCTGGGGAGGGGGAAGCCACAGCCTGTCCTTGGCCCCTGTCCACCTGCGGTAGCCGCAAGCCTCTGAGGAAGCTCGGCCAGGTCCTTCTGATCCCGGAAAGTCCCACTTCCTTCCCGGCCCTGGAATCTGCACTTTGCCTCGGTCAAGGCCCTTGTGACTGCGTGGGTGTCAGGGCCTCCTGCCGCTTCACCTGTCCTCCCCTTGCAGCGGGTCACTCAGGTCCCTCGTGGGGACGGGGGGAGCTGGCGCCCGCAGGCCTGCCCGCGCTCTGTCCAGATGGACGGTCACCGCCTGGCACGCTCAGCCCTGCCTCCCACGGCTGCTCCACCGCCTGCCCGATCTGAGGTCAGCTTTTAATCCGCTTGCAAAGTCTGACCTCTTCTGTGATCCACGGGGGTCCCACCGATCATGTGAAAGCCAGGATGTCAGCGGGAGGTTGGGCTACCAGGGGCACCTGACCCAAGGCCAGCTCCACGCTTCCGGTCCTCCCGCCGGAGACCCGCTGTGGTCAGAGGAGTTGTTCATTCCACAGTCCTTAGAGGCCTTAGAGTTAAAAACAACATTTTTTTTGGCAGTGCCAGGAATGGAACCCAGGGCCTTTGCACTGAGATACAGTCCTCAGCCATTTTTAATTTTTTTGAGACAGGGTCTCACTAAGTTGAGTCCCTGTCGTGGGCTCTGGTGTACAGAATTTGCGATCCTCTTGCCTCAGCCTCCCAGAGTGTTGGGATTACAGTTCTACGTAATCTCTGGCTCTGCGAGATACATTTTTAGGACATATTTAATGCACCAGTGTGTTCACAACCACACATCTTTCCTTCTCCATACCTGGAGAGCAGAGCCTGTAATTGTTTTTTTCCAGAGCCCAGTGTGTGCTAGGAAGGCGCTGTGCCAGTAAGCTACATCCCAGCCCTTAAACTGTCTCTTTGGTTTGTTTGTTTGTGGAGATGGGGTCTTGGATCCTCACGGCGTTACCCAGGCTGGTCTCTGACTCCTGGCTTGCTTGCCTGATCCTCCTGCCTCAGCCTCCTGAGTCCTGGGAGTACACTTGTGCAGCACCATGCCCAGAGGCCCATCCTGACTGATGCTCCTCTCTGTGGAAGCAGAGCCAGGCCCAGTTCCCGAAATCCTCGCACACCTTGGCCACGCACTGCAATTCCCCCTGCACCCACTCAGGCCACCGTAGAAAAGGGCGGTGGTTACTGGTTACCAACACCTTCCGTGTTTTGCAGGACAGGATCTTAAGGAAACACAAGAGCAAACTCTGCCTGCCACAGCCACATTCTGGGATGTGGGGTAGGCAGGCCCGGCCCAGAGGAAAGCAGGGAAGGACTGCAGAAGGCCTGGGGCCAGACCCACGCCAGGCACAGCAAGGTGGCACCTGGCTCAGCTCCGGGGAGCATGGGTCCAGTGTCTGCTCTGGCCTGGCGGAGAGCAGGACTGAGCTGCTTCTCAGGGCCAGGAGCGGGCTCAGTCAGGCCTGGGCAGGAGCCTGCAAGCAGCCCCAGAGACTGGGGTCTCCCCAGTCCGCTAGGTTCCATGGGCTATCGGAGCAGGGGCCCCAGGGTTCTGAAGAGGTGCTCGTGGGGCCTGACCCTGGGCCCTGGGCAGCTTCCTGCATCACCCGGGCGCTGCCTGCTCCCACTGTTTTGGGGACTCTTGAGCTGGCCACCTGCCCCGAAGGATGGAGCACGGTGTAGAGGACTGGTCAGGGAACAGTCCCTGCTGAAGGAACAGCCAGCCCTTCCTGCCATGGTGGGGAGCCCTGGTCGCGCCTATAATCCCTACACTCTGGGAGGCTGAGGCAAGAGGATCACAACTTCAAGCCCACCCTGAGCCATTTAGTGATTTAGAGAAATCCTGTCTCAAAACAAAAAGATTCCTGGTGTAGTGGCACATGCCTGTGATCCCACCACTTAGGAGGCTGAGGCAGGAGGGTCACAAGCATGAGGCCATCCTGGGCTACACAGTGAGTGAAATGCCAGCATGAACCACATAGTGAGAACTTGTCTCAAAAAAACAAACCACACTGCAATGTGACACAAGCCAGAGGAGGGTATTCAAGGTGAGGAGTCTGGCCTGATTCGGGGAGTGGGTGGTGTGAGCTGCAGCCGCCGGGTCAAATTGCGGCTCCTCTGCTAGCACTGCCCCAGATGGGCAGACACAGCGTCCTAAACTGCTTTCCTGTAAACGCCTCTCACTCAAGTGGGCGAACCAGTTTCTCTTCCTCCTGGCACAGCTAGAAATAGGGTGCCCAGAATTCAAACACGGAAAGATGTCTGCCCGGAAACAGGCTCCTCAAGCCAGTTACGTATGAAATTCCTGAGAAGTGCGGCTGTCAACAGGTGCATAGGGGGCGGGAGCCTGAACTTGACTTTGAAATGCAGCTGGAGGCAGCGAGCACCCAATTGACTTGCTGGGGATAATACCACCCCTCAGGAGGCTGAGGCAGGAGGGTCTCTGTGAGTTCCTTCACCTCAGAGGTAGCCCTGGCTGGACAGTGGGTTCAAGACCAGCCTGGGTTACTCAGTGAGACCCTGCCTCAAAACAGAAAGGTGCTGAGAGAAGGCAGGTGATGATGACCTCAGAGGAAGGGTGTGAGTCAGTGGAAGTTTCCCACTCGTTCAGTCATCGCAGAGTGATTTCTTGTCCACCTGCTGTGTCCCACACACCGGTGTTCAGTTCACTCTGCTTTGTGGGGTGGGCAGTGAAGGCAGCGATAATGCACCCTTTGAGGGGTTCAGGAGGAAGAGGAGGCCCCAGGGGAGCTCAGGGGGAGGACCCGGCAGGGAGGCTGCAAGGCTGGGAGCAGGGAGGGCCTGGAGCTGCTGGTGCGGTGGGGGTCACTGAGGAGCCTGGCGCTGGTGGCAAAGGTGCAGTGTGGGGACAGACACTGGTGAGGGGAAGGCTGGAGGCCATGCAGAAAGCTGGGGTGGGCGTTGTGGTGCTGGTGGTGGCAGAGGGCAGGGTGTGGCGTCTGCAGATGTGAGAAACGCCAGGATGCGGGGCAGGGGAGGCCGAGGTCCACACGGAGGACATGTCCGGTGGTGTGGATGACCGGCTTAGGAGACGGAGCCAGAAGGAAGCACACATCCAGCACCTCGCCATTGCCCCCGAGCCTCTGCATCCAGGAAAAATATTTTACAAACTGGGTGTGGGGCACACACTTGTCATCCCAGAGCTCAGGAGGCTGAGGCAGGAGGGTCCCATGAGTTTGTAGCCAGCCTGAGCTACATAATGAGACCAAGCAAGCAAGCAAACAAACAAACAAACAAAAACCTGTTACAGCCATGCAGCTAAGAGTTATTTCCTCCCCAGGAGCTCAGAGTCAGTGTTGTCCAATCGGTGTCCCATGGTCCACTGCTTCTGTGGCAGTGCCTTGCTCACAGAAGTGCAGCTCCCCAGGGCTCCAGGGCTGATTGCACGGGTGTGTGTGTGTGTGTGTGTGTTCAAGACAGGGTCTCACTATGTAGTCCCGGCTGGCCTTGAACTTGTAGCAACTTTCCTGCCTCAGCCTCCTGATGGCTGGGATTAAGGGCCCCACCATCACGCCTGGCTGTTTGAGAACTGTTGGCTCAGGCACTGAGGTTGGAATGGGATAACAGAGAAAGGTGGGGGAGGCTGAGGAAGAACCCAGCAATTAAAACCTGCAGTTCAGCAGAAAAAAACCAGAAGTTTGAGAATCGGTCACCGAAGAGAGCCGATGTTTACGTTGGAAGCCACCCGAGAGCCACCTGGAAGATGGATCCCGAGTGGCCCAGGCAGTGGGCGGGGAGGGCAGCAGGCGCAGCCTGTGAGCATGGGATGACCCAGGCCTGGGGCGAACCTCCTCAGCTGCCACAGCCCTGTGCCCTGTGGGTGAGGACCCCGTTACCTTCCCGCCGGGCTGCTGGGCCACCTCGACCTGCCTGCACCTCCCAAGCTGCGCGGCCCCGAGCAGGCCCTGCTCCGACTCCCACTTGGGTGTCAGAGTTTCTCAGCTCCTATTTTATGTTTCTGCAGCTGCGGAAGAGACTTGGGCTGACTGTGGAAAACGGAGAAATACAAAAAAGCAGGAAATCTGAGAGATTGTGACGGGCTCAGGTCTAAGGACTTAAGCTGCCAGGTGTTTCTCACTGTCTCTGTATCTAAGTGTTTGTCACATTTTGGATCAGACTATTTACAGCTTTGTATCTTGGCTTATTCAGGGGACAGCTACAGCTTACAGTATTCCACTACATTGCAATAGTTGGTTTTTTGTTTCTTTTTCTTTCTTTCTTTTTTTTTTTTTTTTTTTTGAGACAGGGTCTCACTATATAGTTCACACTGACCTTGAACTCGTGGTGATACTCCTGCCTCAGCCTCCTGAGAACTGGGATGACCGGCATGCGCCACCATGCCTCCCTGCAACAGCTGAGTTTCCAAGCAAAGTCATTTTATGCAAAATTACTTATGGGACTAGAAAATTTTAGACTCTCAGAAAAAAGAGCTATTTGCTTTTTCTGCTGGAAGGTCTTAGAGTTGCTTCTTTACAGTCACGAGGGCACAGCTCTGAAAGTCAAACGTTATTGAACAACTTCCACACTGTATAGTTCAAAAGTCACTAATAAGAAAAAGGGAACTAATGTTGGGTGCAGGCACAGGGCTTGCACAGTGTTCACTTCCCAAGCGTGACACGGACAGAGAAACTCTCTAAACTTACACTCACCCTGTGCAGTGCGGGAAGGTCTCCATGACAGGCACGAGGTGAGAGACACGGTTAGGTGCTGGCTGCTTCCTCTACATCTGCAGACGTTTATACGTCCAAACTGCCCCCGGCTCTCATTCATCAGAAGAAAATGAAAAAGCCCTCACTAGGGCACGAATAGTAACTGTGATCGTCACCTCCTAGAGAGGCTTCTTGTGGGAATCTAAGTGACCTTCTCAAAATAAGAATCCTGCCAGGTGTAGAGGTGCATGCCTGTAATCCCAGCACTCTGGAGGCTGAGGCGGGAGGCTCACTGTAAGGTCAAGGCCAGCCTGGGCTACATTTCGAGACCCTCGCTCAGGGAACCAAAATCAAAGCCACTGTGGGGTGGTGCACACCGGTAGCCCCGGCACTCTGCAGGCACAGGGAGGAGAACTGCCGTGAGAGGGAGGCCAGCTGGGCACGCAGCAGGCCCGAGCTCAGCCTGAACTGCACAGCGAGACCTGGCCTCAAAAAAAAGGACAAAAACCTTTTTAAAAATGAGAAAGAAAAGAAATAGTCATCACAGCTGCCCACAAGAGGTGCTGTTTAAGACTTCCTGTCTTGCAAAGGCCAGAAAGCCCAACTCAAAGCAGCTTGGGCAAAACAAGTGAACAAGGGTATTAATACGGGGCCAAAAGGGCGGGAGCTGGCCGTGGCCCATAGCACGTCTTGGCCCCAGATCGCGGTTTCTTTGCATCACTCACAATCCAGTCTTCTCCGTCACCCTCAAACCCGGGTGCCAATTTGGTGACTCCTGAGGTGGGTGGGTGTCACTCCCAGCACTCAGAGCCTGCGACAGAAGGGTCTCAAATCACTGAGCCCAGACTGGGAAATGTAGTGATTGAAACTGATTTTTAAAATAAAATAAAAAATAAAATAACTACTACTAATAAAGGGCTGGTGGCGTAGCTCAGTGGGAAGGTGCAGCGTTAATCCCCAGGAGTCACCCTACAGAAACATGGGAAATTCCTAGGAGTCCAGCTCACATGCTCCCAAGACCCAGTTCATCATTGAAGCAAGCTGCTGAAGTTCTAGCAAACGTCTGATTCACCTCTTTCCGGCCCTGCTGCCTCACATGCCTGCCTCTGAACCACGGTTGGGCCTGGCCCATGTCACCTCTGAAGTCAAGGAGGATGATACCTCTGAACCACGGTTGGGCCTGGCCCATGTCACCTCTGAAGTCAAGGAGGATGATACCTCGCCCAAAATGTGTGGACCCAGCTGGGCGTGGTGGCCCACATCTGTGATCACAGGCTTCCTAGGAGGCTGAGGCAGGAGGATGGCCAGCCTGGGTTACACAGTGAGTCCAAGACAGCCCTAACTCCACAGCCTGACTGTCTCAAAACGACACAATCTGAAAGTGTGTGCGGGCTGCAAGCACGGGGTGGGGGGCTGAGGGGGTGCGTCCTCTAGGCAGTCTGGGCCTCACTGCCGCCTAGAAAGGGCACACACGGCTGCCCTGCCCCATCTTTTCTTTGCACCCAGTTTCAGGACATGGGGAGCAGGGCAGCCAAAGGCAGCATGGCTGCGTTGGGCAGGGGCTGCAGGTGACCCCAGGGCTGCTGTCCCTGATGCAGCCCTGCAATGGTTCCAGGGCGACCCCGCATCCAGAACTGAGCCCACCAAGGTGTCTGCACCCACACAGTTGTGCACTCCGTGACCCCCAGTGGCCCCAGCGAAGGCCGGGGCAGTGGACTCAACAGAGGGCCACATTCGGCTCCGTGCGGCCTGGGGCCCCGGTGACCGAATGGTCCTCGAGTCCTGGCAGGTAGTGTGCAGGGCCCCCCAGAACCTGGGTGCCCATGTCTGCACGGTCACTTCCTGCGTGGCCTCCTCTGAAGCAGCCTCTGCCTGTGTCCAGATGGGGACACAGGCGCACAACTCTGTGACGCTGCTCCAGCTATGGGACAGTTCGGCCAGGGCACTGGTTTGTTTTGGTTTTGGTATTTTGAGACAGAATCTCTCTGTGCAGTTAAGACTAAGTGCAAACTCATCCAGTAGCCTAGACCAGCCTCAAACGCAAAAGGATCTTCCTGCCTCAGCCTTCTAGTGCTGGAATGGCAGGCAAGTGTGGGTAGCCATGCCCTGCCCCAGCCCTGCTTCCAGCCAGAGATGTAGGTCCCTTGGTCACTCGGGCTCCTGTTCTGATTCCCACTCTGCCTGTGTCCTGCCCCCAGCAGAGATCTGAGAGCGCCCTTGGGACACCGAAGCAGGGTGCCTGCGAACTCGAGGTGGGTGGGTGGCTGTGGGGTACCCAAGAATCAGCACACGCGCGCGCGCGCGCACACACACACACACACACACACACACACGGAGGCTACAAGGGGAGGTCCTTGGGGGAAAAAGGAGGCGTTAAATTGGTAAAGGCAGCCAGGTGTGGTGGCACAAGCCTGTAATCCCTGCCCTCAAGAGGCTGAGCCAGGAAGATGTGAGTTCCCGGCCAGCCTGGGTTACATAGTGAGTTTAAGACCACCCTGAACCACACAGTGCGACCCTGTCTGAGACCAAACAAACAGCTGGGTGTGGTGGTGCACGCCTGTGATCTCAGCGCTTGGGAGGCTGAGACAGGAGGATCACTGGGGGTTTAAGACCAGACTGGGTTACAAAGTGAGTTGAAGGCCAGTTTGAACTGCAT
>PVJX010010547.1:0-56656 GCA_004027295.1 Dolichotis patagonum
GGACCTGCACAGTGTGGTTGACTCGGGGTGCCGGGAGAACAAGGAACTCCCCCACTCTCTGGGGGCGGCTGAGAATGTGGCAGACTTTCAATGGCCTGAAGGAGAGAGACCCTGGTGCCTCGGAACCTGCACCATGCAGTTGACTCAGGGTGCTGGGAGAACAAGGAACTCCTCCTCTCTCTGGGGGGTGGGTGTGAGCCTGCTGGTGAGCAGGCTGAGAGTCAAACATCTCATGTCCTCTTTTCCCCCGTCTCATGCCCCCCCCCTTAGCAAGTGGGAGCCAGTGAACTACACATCTTGTGAAAAGATTGGCTATGTTATTTAGTATGAGCTCTCCATATGCAAAGATAAGGACAACCATTTGGAAGAAAACGAGACAATATGACAGATAGTGAAGATCTCTGGTTGTCTAGCTTTGAAATTTATGCTTTCTTATGTTCCATTCTGTTCTGTTTTGTTGTGTTTAATTTTACTCCCTTTTAAAATAAAATAAAATTTTAAAAAAATAGGATGGGGAGGGGCTGGGGATTTAGCTCAGTGGCATAAAATCCTGCCTTGCAAGCGTGTGGTAGTGAGTTCAATCCCCAGTACCGATTTTAAAAAAAAGGGAAAAAAGGAAAATATGGTAGGAAAGGCTTCAGGTCGAATGAGTACAGTTGTCTTGTGCCCTTGCCAGTGGAATGAATGAGAATGTCATCAGTCTTAGAGAGCCTGGTTTAAGTAGCATAAACAGTGTCTTGTACGAAGGATTACAGATTTCAATGATAACAACAGGAAAAACTGTATTTTGTGCCAAAATGCTAGCAGATTCCCAGACCTCCTAGGGTCAAGGACTAGGATTGAAAGAAAACTAAGTTTCATCTTTGCTTTAGAGACTACTTTTAAGGAAGTTGAACACAGGGTTCATAGGCTCGTGTTCTAACATCTGTTGGCAAAAATAAAATAAAATAAAATAAATTAATTTTTAAAAAAATAAACACCTGCTGGCAAACTTAGAGCAATGGCTTAGAACTACACTGTTAGCTTTGGTAGCCCAAATTCTCTACTCATTTCATTAACATGTAATGAAAGTAAACCAGAGCTAAGTCTTCAAAAGAGACCATCTACATTTTTTTTTGAGAAAAGTTTTACTGTGCAGTCAGGCTGGCCTTAAACTTTCTGTGTATCTCGAGCTGAGCCTCCCAAGTTCTGGACTTACAGGTATGTACTACCACATCTGGCTCAGCATCTGCTATTCCTATGAGATAACTATTCCAGTACTAATAGCCTGATTGTTCCTGTCTTGTTTTGTTTTTTATTTTTTGAGATAAGGTCTTGCTATGTAGTCAGGCTGGCTTTGAACTCAGCTATGTAGTCAGGCAGACCTTGAACTCATCTCAATCCTCCTGCCTCTGCCTCCCAAGTGCTGGTGTTACAGACATGTGTCACCACACCCAGCACTGGTTTTTCCATTCGATGTTAACTTTGTCACATACCAAGGAGCTGCACATGTCAACCTGTTAGTAGCTTTGGAAGTGCTTTCTTTGACTGGAAGATGCCATTTTCAGTATCTCAAAGTAGTATTACATATGGCCTTACAGCTGACTTAGAACAGATGAAGCAAGTAAGTGATTGTATATTGTTTGAAAATCTAAGTGTAAAGTAAGCCAGGATGGAAACCACAGAGCCCCAAGCAAGAGGTGAGCACAGGTATCGAGAGAATCAGATAGCACCTTATTTCTTCTTCTGGCTCTTTAATTCCCAGTACAGGAGTAGGAGGCATATTGCTGTTGCTGTGGGAATCTCTTGTGGCTTTTCCTGTTCTTTGAAAGAAAAATGGACCTTGTTTAAATAGCAGGAAGTGTCTGAGTTCTTTTTGCATCGATAAAAAGCACCAGCTTCACTGGCTGTTTACTGTGAGAACCAACAAGCTCCTCACTGACCCCATTGTGCTCAGTACACTCACTGGGGTGGAGATGGGGGGGGGGTTGTGTCACTGGGACCTGTATTTATCTCTCTTTCCTCTATATTTTGTACATTTTGTGTTTCCCTGGGAAGTGTTGGTTCTGTTGCATTCCTTGAGAGATTGGCCAAAATCTCCTGTGTTTCACACCTTGATTTCTTCTCCATGAGAAGGATGTGCAATCCTTTCAAAAGGCTCTTTTCCTTGGAAGAGGTAGATGCTATTCAGTGTGTTACCTAATATTACTACCATAAGCTATGTTCTTTTTGTTTTGTCACTAGGAACAATAAGAACCTGTATCTAAATGAGAACAACAGCTGGGATGTAGCTCAGTGGTATAGCACCTGTCCTGGCAAGTGCGAGGCCCTGAGTTTGAATCCTAGTACAGAGAGGGAGAGACAGTGAGAGGGGAGGGAAGGGGAGAGAAAGAGAGAAAGAAAGAGAAAGAGAAATAGGTCTGTTTATTTCAGCATCTTTTGAGCTTCAAAAAAGGGGCTGGGCCTGGGTTTGGCTTGGCAGAATCTGCCTGATTTCTAGGGAATTATGCTTCTCCTGGCTCGATGCCCTGTTTAGCAACAGCTGGTGCTCTTGTCCAGTGCAACTTCGATGATAAAAATTGGGTGATAAAAGTATACATACATCTGAGTTCTTCTGTTTCTAGCATCATTTCATTCTGGTTAGCCAGTAAAGTAGATGTGGAAAGCAGACATGTATCAAAATCATTTAACCATGATTTAGAAAGCCATTGAGACTTCTGAAAATTTAGGCACCAGTCAGATTTATATATGCCATAATAGCTGCATGGAGAGAGCTGTAGAATTCTGAAAAATTTAGCTTGCTTACTTTCATTCACTGGCCAGAAAATATGTAGGTTTTTTTTTCAGCCTTGTGCTTTTATTGAAAACAAATGCAATGTTTAAAATCAATTTGTATCTTTGTGAGGATTGTTCAGAAGCTGTCAAAATCAAGATGCCCCTGGCAGTCCAATTGAAGGAGAAAGGTAATTTTAATAAGAAACCCTTCAAATTGTTAACGTTTTGCTGCCTGGAGGCTTAGAGTTTATACAGTATCCTTATCTGGTGCCAGGGAGAGGATTCAGCGGTCACTTCTGACCCAGCTGTAGTCTTTTGGTTGTGTGTATATGGAGAAACAAAAAGAGGAGCATTCCACTAATATAAACAGGACCAAACAAAGAGACTGAACAAAGGTGTATGCCACAGACATGGGGTGGGGAGTGGGGGAAGATGTGCCCTGGCAATATTTCGAAGGTGGGAAAAGGCAAGCTGTAGTGCATAGTAGTAAACATTCAGGGCACATAGCTTTGTAGCAAAAACAGAGTGACTGATGATTTGTTATGGTGCTGTCAACACATTCGTTCTTGTTCAGGTTAGATAGTAATTGTGCATTGGCATCGAGTGGTGGGAATGACGACTGAGAACTCTTCAGTTGCTCTCAATTGTCAGCCTCTGCAGTTCAGAGGAAAAGCATTGAGTTTAAACCCAAAAACTAAGAATAGACTGTTTGTCCTAACAATTTCTCTTTTAGTTGTTAGTTGTCAATGTGAGATCTCTATCCTTTATCTTTCCTTTTTTTGTGTGTCCCCTCAACCACTTGCACATATACCCTTATCCTACTCCTCAAGCCTCTTCTCTTCCCCTCTTAATGGCAGCAATTGTTTAAGGCATGTTTGTGAACCAGTCTGCAAACAGGAAACTCTGCTTCCTGAAATATGATGGAAGTTGAATAATACTGAATGGATAAGATGAAAACTTGTGAGTTAACTATTCTTTAGATCTCCAGTTGAAATCATTTCTTAAGGGAAGAGGAAGGAGAAAGCGTAAGTTACTGAGTGAAAGCAGCTTCATTTCACAAACTCAAAGTTTGTATTTCTGAAGATGAACTTGGTATCTTTATCAAATTATATCTTGCATTAATGACATTTACCAACCAACTATTGAAATTATCCAGAAGAGCGAGTTTTGGTAAGGAGTTTTTTTAAAGTTCAATGGTGGGCTGGGGGTTTAGCTCAGCAGCACAAGTGCCTGCCTGGCAAGCACAAGGTCGTGAGTTCGATCCCAGTACCAAAAAATAAAAATAAAAAAATATTCCAATGGTGGTAAGGGTTGCAGGGGAGATAAAAATGATCAAGGTGTGATATATACAAACCCCTGAGCCAGTGGTGGCAAACCTATGTCACACATACCTCAGCAGACTGTTACCATTGAAAGCTCTAAAAGCCTTGCTGTCACTACCCTAAGCTGAATGTAATCACTGTGTATCACAAACACATAACTAACTTTAAAATAAGAATAATAATAAAAAGATTGATAGGGGTCTAGAGATTTAGCTCAGCGGCGTAAGCACCTGCCTTGCAAGCCAAAGTCATGAATTCAATCTCCAGTACTGATTAAAAATAAAACAAAACAAAACAAAACAAAAAGATTGATGGGCTAGGGACCTAGCTCAGTGGTAGCGCATTTATGTAACACGCACAAGGACCTGGGTTTAGTCCCTAGGATCACGAAAGGAGGGAAACAAAAAGGTTTGGGTAGGTATGTTTATTTTGCTTTCCTTATGTGGTGTCTCCATGGGAAGACAGGAGCAATTCTTGTCTTTATACATTCTCATGCCTTCAGGACATAAGCATTTGATCACCACAAATATCTAAAGATAAATGAATAAAGATGAAGTAGTTTTCCCGGTTATAGTAGATATAACATAGACATTATTCATAAATGCCCATGTGCACGTAGTGTGCCCAAGTGAGAATACAGAGCAGAGGCACTTTCAAATGTGCTAGCAGTAGATATCTAATTGGGAGTCATCAACTAGGAGAGAATCTACACCTTCCTCTTTCAGGGTGTATCTTCCTAGAGTCCTTAACAGTTATGATTGTTTTGATTTGTTTTTTGAGGTAGGGTCTCACTATATATTTCAGACTGGTCTTGAACTCACTATTGTAGCCTATACTGGCCTCGAACTCATTATGATCCTCCTGTCTCAACCTCCTGAATGCTGAGATTACAGGTGTATGCCACCATGTCTAGCTGTAGCTGTGATTAATGGGGCTTTGCTTTCTTCCTGTGGAGCATTTTGCAGTGCTCATGACAACATTGTCCTATTTCTAGTAGTTTTGGCTGCATACAACTTTGCAGTGAATGATTTTGTTGCTTCAATTAAAGTTTCCTGACTCTTCCTCCTTTTTTCTCTCCAGGAAAGGAAAGCCTCATCACTGACAGTGGAAAGCTGTATGCCCTTGATGTCCTGTTAACTCGGCTCAAGTCTCAAGGACATAGGGTCCTTATCTACTCCCAGATGACCAGGATGATAGACCTGCTGGAGGTAGGAGGAGGAAACCTTGGGAATCTAGTATTCCTTAACATTTAACTTCGAAGAGTCATATGTTCATGACTAGTGTCAGTCTTCCTTAATGGGAACCCCAAATCTCCTTTTAGTGATTTTAGTCCATAAAGGAGAAAAAGCAACTCCTGGCGAATGGAGAGTATGCAAAGACATCCATCTCCTTCTCTATATCCAGCAAAATAGAGCACCTTTCTTTTCTAAGGAAATAATTCTCCAATTTTAAATCAGATCACAGCCTAGGAATCTTCTTGAAAATGTCTCTTGGAGTATGGAAAACAAATTAAGAAGCCAGGTGTGGTGGTACCCCTTGTAATCCCAGCATATGGGAAGCTGAGGCAGGAGGATTGCCAAAAGTTCGAGGCCAGTCTGGGCTACAAAGTGAGTTCAGGGTCAGCCCAAACTGCATAGTGAAACTGTCTCAAAAAAGACCAAAAAAAAAGAAAAAAATTTTATGAAAAAGCCATAGAACAGCTAGTCAGCCCTGAGGTAATGTCATGGTTTGCAACTGCATATTGCAGTCACCTGAGGAATTTTTAAAAAATATTAATGTCTGATCTTATCCTTAGAGATTCTTGTTTAATAAATTTGGAATGAGACCTGGGCATCAGGGTAATTTAAAATCTCCTGAAGCAATTCTGGTTAACATTGAAGGTTCACAACCATTGGTGTTGGTGGTGAAAGACATAACTATATCAAGCCAGCTTTTATTTCTTTAGTTACTTACATATTTATATTCTCTATATTTGTCTGAATAGTGACTTAATGATTTGAGGGAGGGAAAGTCATGAGCATACCACAGAAACAGAGAAAATGAGAACAGATAATCACAAACCATTAGAGTAATAGAAGAAAGTTCAAAAGGCTAAAGCACCTGGTTGTTAGGAGTATATAAATATTCTCATGTTTTCCGCTGGGTTTTATAGATGTAAACTTTATATTCTGGCTTTGGTACTAACAATAAGTAAGTAGAAGCTGGACCATGATCCTCCATATCTGGGAATTAGGGATTAGGGATCATAGCAGTGCAAAAGCGATGAAGGTAGCAATAGGGAAGGTTTTGAGGCTCTCTGGCAGCTAAGATTGGCTGCTAAGTTTTGCAGTGAGTTTCTAAATTTGGTGTCAAGCTTCTAATAATTAGGCAACTTCTTTTAGCAAGAGATGTAATATTTTAGACTAATTAGTAAACCTTAGGTTTCATATAGTGGTTTGATTCAGTTTGGTTTTATGTCACCTTGTTTGATTTATTCCCTGTGTAACACATGTGGAATAGACAAGGGAAATGAGGGTGAGGGTGAAAGGAGAGCAATTTATATATAGGCCTATGGTGCTTTTTCTAGATGGAAGCACCAACACTTCAGTTAATTCTCCAAAAAGTACTTGTATGTGCAAACCACCTGAAAAGCTTTCCTCATCTCCTGTGCTAACTCAACGTGATGGCATACTTTCTATAGTCAGATGATTCAGTCCTGTAAGTTACCAAAAATCTAATGAGTTCATTCATTCATCTTTTCAAATGAAAGTTTTAATTGTATTCAGGGTATAATTTATGATCAGCTTCTTTTTTCATACAGTATTTAATATCTTGGCATGCTGTCAACAGAAACTTTCTGGTTTATATAATGAGTAGGGGTTTGTTGGTTGGTTGGTTGGTTGGTTGGTTTTGTGAGGCAGGATCACACTGTGTAGTTCAGGCGAGCCTTGAATTCATCATGTGTGTACCTTGGGGTGATCTTAAACTCATGCTATCCTCCTGAGTGCTAGAATTACAGGCGTGTGCCATCATGCCTGGCTGTCTATTTCTAAATGATAGAAGAATGCTAATAAGCTATAATTCATCATAAGAGAGGTGATTAAACTGTTGTGTTTAATGTAAATCTTGACTGTATTTTTTTAAAAAGGTCCTAACAATAGCAATCCAAAAACAAGAGCTGCCAGCATCTTTCCTGCAGGGAGGGCTTTTTTTTTTTTTTTTTTTTTTTAAGATCAAATGTCTTTCCCTTGCCTCCAGAATCAAGGAAAATACAGATGAAGTAGTGACCTTAAGGTCTAAGAATTATAGGCAAAGCCACAATGCTATGGATTTAGAAAGAGAGAAATAGTCTTTTTCCTTTTTAAGGATATATCAATTTGATTCATATTAAAAGGACCTTCCAAAGGATTATAAGTTAAACACCCCCAAGATCTTCTACCTCTGACAGGTGAAGCTAAGTGTTATAAGTGGTTCACAGTTGATATAGCCCCACATTTTAGTCTTTCATTTTCTACACACACTTCTGGGTGTTCATTAAATATTACTAAGTAATGAAGTTTGCTCAGGATAAATCATGAACCCAAAAGGTTACTTATTATCTCTCTGAAGGCATTTGAGGATAGGCATAGTGGGTAGAATTTGCAAACTAGGCAACTTGAGAACTTTCTCTAAATGTAGATGCATCTCTGTGAGGAATTCTGAATTAGAGAAAAGTAGATTCAATGCCTGAGTTTCACAACTGCTGACATTCCTTAGCTATATGTATATTTAAGATGCCAAAACCAGGGAATGTTGGAACTATTTGTATGCTTCTAAAACTAAAATGAAACTAGTTTTCTTAAAACTATATTAATGGTTTGGTTCCTGGTACCAAAAAAGAAAATAGTAAAAAAAAAAAAAAGACCCTTTAAAAAAAAACTATATTAATGTTTCATCAACATTATATTGCCTTATGAGAGTTCATTATTTTTTATTTTTATTAATGTCAGTTACTAAAATGAAGCACATTCTGTATTCAAAGAGGTTTGTCTTCAAATAAAATCTATTTTATGGGCATGGAATTACACTGTCCACATTTACTATTATGTTGACTCATTTATGAAGAGTAAAGGTATCGAGATCTTAGGATAATGTATAATTAGGTCTATATTTCTTTTTTTTAAAGGTCTATATTTATCTTTCAAAGTGTTATTTTCAGTCACTTTCACAGTGGCTGCTTTTAGTATAAACACTCATGAAGGCAGAAAGACATGATGGTGCACAGCTGTAATCTCAGCACTCAGGAGGCTGAGGCAGAAAGACCACCGTGAGTACAGAGGCTAGGCTGGGCGGCATAGTGAGTTCAAAGCCAGCCTGAATTACATAGTGAGACACTGTCCCAAAAAGCCAAAAACAAAAAATTCACTCAAGTCATGTGTCAGCATTAAAATATGACTTAATGCATGTATACCAAGGATCATGGTATAGAAAGTGCCAGGTGTATGGATGCGCTCCTTTGAGTACACTTGACTTTTTCGTTAACAGAAATACTTTGATCCTTGCCTTGCTTCTTCAGTCTCAAAAGGTTGTTGTCTCAGGATTCTCTTTTTTCCATTAACAGCATCTGCCTTCTTCAAAGAGGGAAGGAAATGCTTCCAGTAGAATAAGAGTTAGAAATTCACCTGAGTTACTAAAGCTCTGTTGTGGTAACTATGGGATGTGATAGCATTTCTCTTTTATCCAGCCTTTTTGTCTTCTTTTTCTTCCTTTTCCTCTTCCTACTTCCTTGCCCTCTCCTCCTATTCCTCTTCTTTCTTTTCCTCCTCTTTCTCCTTCTCAGGATCATAGCCCTAACCATTTGGCTTTGTATTTATGGAACTTAGCAGAACCAGAAGACAGTAAAGATTCACATGACTTTATAAGGCCAGGTTTCAATTTCATGAAAAATACGAGTTTTGAGCACTTGGTATTTACTCAGTATTTTCTCAGTGATTGATAGCCTCTTTTTTCTCTTGTGTAAAAATCTGACTTTAATTAAAATTGCTTGTATAAATGTTAGATCATCTTCCAAGTAGAACTCTGTATTTCTGAAATGTTTCACCCTTGCACGTAACATCCAAGTGGTATTGCTGGATAAGGGATTTTAAAAAGAGAGTACTTAATTTCCAAAACCAACAAGTTTTAGTTTGCCACAGGCAGAAGTCAATGATATATCTTTAAATGTCACATTGCAAGTTTAATTTGTATTTATTGGGTCACCTAAAATGTCTTGGCTGTTGCAGTTACTATGGAAATAGACATAGAATTGGGCTGGTAGTGTCCAGCTAGATGTCAAATTCTTCCTCCTGTCACTAGTTTTACCATAGTTGGGGCTCCCCTGCATATTCCGGTAGTTTCAGGGAGCTTTTATCTCATTACAGATGACTTGCATTATCTCTGGTGTCCTCTTTTGATATTTATTCCTGTTGCATCAAGCAACTGAGTCTATAGTTTAAGAAAGACATGGCACTCAGTATTTTTTAATGCACTATGGAAGTACTTAGAAGGAAACCAGTCTTGGTGGCTCAAGCCTGTAATCCTAACACTTGGGAGGCTGAGGCAAAAGGATCGCCATGAGTTTGAGGCCACCCTGGACTATATAGTGAGTTCAAGGCCAGCCTGGACCGCATAGTGGGACCTTGTCTCAAAACAAACAAACAAAAAACACCAAATATGTGGGAAGTCAGCCAACTGGTTCTGTATGTGATATGATTGTTAAATATTGAAATCTAGACAAACCTTCAAGTGAGCCAATATTTGAAAATAGTACAATATAGAATTAAATCCAGATAATCCATAGTTAATGGTGACTTCTGAGACACTGGGTTATATAACTTGCACAGTCAGCTATTCAAGTGCAATACTCAATTTGGAAAGGATTCATCAAGAACAGACATTCTGTCATCTATGAGCAGACTTCTTTTAGAACTTCGAGTTGCATTTGGGAGCTATGATTTTGAACATATGGGAAAGCTGTATTCTAAAACTGTCTCATGAAATACAAAACAAATTTGCATGACAAATTTGAGAAAGTTTTCATGAGATCTTAAGAGTGGGAGAGGGAAATTTGTAAGTTTATACCACACTATATAGGTTATTTAGTTGTTTGTTTTTGTAGCACCCATGAGCATGACTTTATGTGAAACTGATGCAACTATTACTTAAAGTTGTTGTTTGACTTCAAGAAATGCATCTACAGAAATTATAGATAGATAGATAGATAGATAGATAAAATCAAATGAGCCCTGGTCTGAGTGCCAAAATAAATCATTAATGAATCTAAAGATAGCAAGATTGAATACATTTATTTCTAACTAAGTCACTCTTGAGGAAGGCTTCATATAGGCAGTGGTACCTGAACTGAAGTGGGATTTTAACCATTAAGAAAGAAGGGAATTCAAGACTAAGAAGCTTGGTATAAATAAAAGGCAGAGAGATGCAAAGGTGTAGGACATTTGAGAGAAGTAGTGGCATAAAATGTAAGCAAGACAAATAGGTTGAAGGATATTGTGACAGGCCTGTGAGTCCCTTGTGATGAGGTCTTACTCCATGCTACATAGGGAAATGTGTCACATTTCACTCTTGGTGTAGCTTGCTTGGGCTGCAAGGAAATTTTAATGCATATAGAAACAAGCCTAACTGGTTCCTGGTAATGTGCGGAGAGGTGCAAAACAGTATGTCTGAAGAGATGCAGATATCCAGGGTCTGGAGGCTTGTGAATCATCTTTAGTCCTCCCCTCAAATTATTTTAGATTTTTTTTTGTCTGTCTGTTTGTTTGTTTGTTTGTTTTGTACTAGAGGTGGAACTCAAGATCTTGCACTTGCCAAGCAGGCACTTACGCCGCTGAGCTAAATTCCTGGCCCCTCAAATTGTTTTAGCAAAGTAGAATTGAGTTAAAATGAACATCAAAGATGACTGAAAAATAGAAGTTTCAAAGCAGAAGATTAATGATAGAGATATGTAAACATTTACTTTTCCAAAATACGTAATTATCCTTTCTTTTGGTAATAGGTGAGTGGCTTTACTGACCAGAATATAGTAATAACTTTAGGATTAATGGGCTCCTCCCGCCTCTGTTTTTGTCTTACTAATGGTGAGCAGCTCTTCCATCTCGGAAGCAGAAGGGTTAAGCCAAGGGCTTTGGAGTCAATCTGCTTGAGTTCCATTTCTAGACCTGCTACCTACCACCTGTTTCACTTTAGAGATCTTATGTAACTTCCATAAAATGAAACTGACAATAATAGCACCTACCTTAAAGGCTATCCTCAGGATTAGCTATTCCTCAGTAACAGGCTCTGAATAATCAAGGCTGGTTTGCTTCTGGTCTGGGATTGATATTCCTAGTGTTGTGGTGACCTAGAGGTAATAACTATGTGAACAATAAGATTGAACCAGCCACAGTACATGCCTATAATCCCAGCACTCAGGAGGCTCAGACAAAAGGATCACTTCGAGTTTGAGGCCAACCTGGACTATATAAGTAAGACCCTGTTCAAAAGAAAAAAATAAAGAAAGAGAGAGAGAGAAAGAAAGAAAAGATTTATCTGTACCTTCTTGAGGTTAGAAATTGTGGTTTAAAAGACACAAGAGGAGTTGAGGATATGGCTTAGGGGTGGAATACCTGCCTAGCATGTGCAAGGCCCTAGGTTCAGTCCCTCACACTGCCAAAAAAAAAAAAAAAAAGGCTGAATACCTATGTTGAAAACCTTTTTGTTAAGATCCAAACTTGAGGGCTGGGGATATAGCTCAGTGGTAGAGTGCTTGCCTAGTATGCACAAGGCCCTGAATTCAGCCCCCAGTAAAAAACAAAAGCAAAAAAAACAAAAAACCTGACTGGGAATAGTGGCCCATGTCTGTAATCCTAGCCCTTGGGAGGTAGTGGGAGAAGGAATGCTACAAGTTTAAGGCCAACCTAAACTACAAGTTTAAGGCTGGCTTAAACTACATAGCAAGACCCTAACTCAAAGCCCATGATAACTCTATATTAAACTGTCTTGGTGTAATCTAGTTCTTTCATTGTTCTAGATTGGAATAGTAATGGATTTATTTAATTAGCTGCCAAGGTATAGAGAGGTTCTAAAGATCATCATAATATAACCATTTTCACATTCTTTCCTCACTTTTTTCACATCTAAAACACCTTCTACTGTCATTAATCCAGTCCAGGTATAGTGCTTTACTACTAATTGTGACTCTGAAGCGCACTTAAGAGAATTTTCTGCCCTTTTTTGATTATCAGTGCCTTTAAGGAACTACCCCACAACTGAAAAGAATAGATAAGGGGAGGAAAAGTACAAAACACAATGGAAGGTGGTTCCTCACTGAGCTTGTCTGCTTTATTGACCAGCTTTGCCTCATAGGTGCCCTAGTCCATAACTTCAGCACATTCTTTACACTCACTTATTCTAACAGTGGGCTGCCACATACACTATACCAGCCACACTAGACTGCAGAAACCTTGTATGTCAAAATACCCACATAGATATAGAGTTACATATGAGTCAAGCATAAGAACACATCTTGTGATCCTAGCTATTCAGCCTGAGGCCAGAGGATCACCAGTTTGAATCCAGCCTGGGCAATTTAACTGAGTTCTTATTGCAAAATAAAAAAATAAAAAGAGATAGGGATGTAGCTCACAGTTCTGTGTTCAATTACCAGTATTACAGAGACAGCATGCGAATATTTGAGCACAGAAAACTAACAAACATTTACCAAATGTAGAAATGATTGGTCTTTTTCAATAACGTTATTTTAGAACCAAAGTAGAGTAGTAACCTCACCCTTATCTGTGGAAGATACATTCTAAGACCCCCGTGGATGCTTGAAACCTGTGGATAGTATCAAACCTATGATAGTTTTTTCTTATATGTACATATGTAACTAATAAAATAGAGCAGTTATTACAAGAAAATAAAACTATTTAAAACTTAAGAAATTTTCATCTGAAATTTTCCATTTACTATTTTTGGATAGCAGTTTAGCGCAAATTACTGAAACCAAGCAGTGATACCACAGACAAAAGGCTACCATGCTGTTTTATGGTATTTCTACACTTGATCTTAGCTGAGAAGTGATACAGTATTTCTTATAAGTAAGCAGCTGTGTTGAGCTTTTGATATTACCTTCCCTACAGTGGGCTCTTTGTAGTGTAATGAGAGGTCATAAAAGAGAAAATGAGTTTAGATATCATCTGTGAAAGGAATGGCAGCTTCTAAGAGTGGGAAAATTCACTCCATGGCGTCTTGAAGTTTTTCCTCCATTCTTAAAAGTTATAATTCTGGGCTGGGGATATAGCCAAGTGGCAGTGCACCTGCCTGGCAAGCTCAAGGTCCCAAGTTTGTTTACTGGTATCAAAAAAAAAAGTTTATAATTCCTTTTACAGAGCCAAGTGTAGTGGCGCACACCTTGTAATTCCAACACACAGGAGGCTGAGGCAGGAGAATCAACGCAAGTTTGAGACCAGCCTGGGCTGCAAAATGAGCTCAAGGCCAGCCTGAACTGCATAGCAAGACCCTACTTCAAAAAAAAAAAAAAAAAATTCCTCTTATAGATGATACCCACAACATGCTGTGCCAGCAAAAATTACTTCATTTTCTCTTTCACCCTGGTACTGAGACTATAAATTCAAGGACTTTGATTACCTAGCACTTGGAGTATCACAGAGAGTGGGGCGCACTTTAGGATCGAGGTTAATCACTGAAAGAAAACTGGGTATGTTCATAGTTGTGAAAAACATCTGGTTGGTGACTGAAAAGCCATTTTGGTTTGGGAATTTCATTTTGATTTTTGTTTTGTTTTTCCTTGCCCCCTCCCCTTCATAAAGCCTGCAGATATAAGACTCGGTTCCAAGTGGAAACAGGATCTAGCTGTTCTCAATTTCCATACACTGGCAGTAAACTCATTTACAAATTAAGTTTTTGGGCTTTTTGTTACTACTTTGTTCTATTTATGAGTATAATGACTTGTAATCAGTATGGATGAGATAGAAGGTAGGTAAGTAGTTGGAAGAGTTGAAATATAGTAATTCTTATGAGACTTATTATGTTCTTTTATCTTGGTTGGCAGGAATATATGGTTTACAGGAAGCATACCTACATGAGGCTTGATGGCTCATCCAAGATCTCAGAGAGGCGGGACATGGTTGCTGATTTTCAAAATAGGTAATATTTAATGGAAATTATATATATTCTTATTTTTATTTTCCTCTAGTACTTGAAATGGTGAGTTTAAAAGAAATGCCAGTAGTTAGTTAAGCAATCACAATACAGTACCTAATGTTTTAAGAGGTTGTTGAGGGCGGGGATTTAGCTCAGTGCGTGCTTGTGAGTTCAGTACCGGGAAAAAAAAATACATTGTGCTCATAAATTAAGAGGTTGTTATATCTGCTTACATGATTTAGTTCTGTGTAACTGAGAGAAAGAGAATATACCTAGTTATTTTATGTGTATGGTTTTTTGTTTGTTTTTTGCATTTGTGGAAATTGAACTCAGGACATTTGCACTGATCTACATCTGCAACCTTTTTTTAATTTTTGAGACAAAGTATTGCTAAATTGTCCAGGATGGTCTTGAACTTGGTGATCTTCCTGCCTCAGCCTCCTATATACCACCACCCCTGGCTCATTTTTGCGTTTTAAATATGCTTTGTTACTACAGTGTTTCTATTTTGATGGGCAACAAAAGAATGTCTGATTATGTACAAAGATCCTTCTCAGTGGATTATCAGTATATAGAAAACAGTTCACGGGTATATTCCCAAATGTTAATAGTGGGCATCTCTGGGTATTGACTCAGCTGCTTCTTAGTTTGTCTTGGCATTTCATCTCGTATAAATTAAGGAAAAATGCCTTCCTTTTTCTTGCTTTTCACATTGTGGCAATACTGTACAGTGTGACAAATTGTACTGGGTTGTACTCTATTTAGCCAGTGGCTCTGTCGCAGTACCTCTCCCACCTGCTAATGAGCCTATGAAATTTCAAATAATGCTTGCTGAGTGCTGATGGCTTACAGGGCCTTAATTATCTTTTTTTTAATTTTATTTAAAAACAAAACAAAACAAACAAAATAGAAAAAAGGGTAGCAACAATACAAGATTCCAAGGGGAAAAAAAAAGAAAAGAACAAAAAATACTGAGAATTCATTACTTGATAACTTACATACTGTCATCTTGGAAATAGTTGTTCAAGTTACAAAGTTAAACATACATAGTACACATTCAAGCAATGAGACTGTCAACAGTTCTGCTCCATGATCTAACACAGAAACAGTAATATGGTCATTCATCTCACACACTTAAACATACATGCAATTATATCCTTTAGAGCACTTTCTTTTCCTCTCTTTTTTACAATAACAATTACACACCTTGGGTTTTATTACTCCTACAGTTCTTATTATTTTTTACACTAGAGACAATGTGATATTTATAAATATGGTTCTTATTTATTTCACTAATGAGGATAGTTTCAAGTTGTCTCCATTTACCTATGAAGGCTTCAAGGTCATCCTTATTCATAGCTGAGTAATACTCCATTGTATAATAATACCACATCTTTTTCATCCACTCTGTGGTTGATGGGCATCTTGGTTGTTTCCAAGATTTAGCTATTACAAATTGTGCTGCTATGAACATGGGTGCACATATATTACTGTGATGTGAACTTTTCAGTTCCTCTGGGAAAATACCCAGGAGGGGAATAGCTGGGTTGAATGGAGCTTCCAGTCCTAGTCTTCTGAGAAATTCTCCAGAAGACTAGGCCATAATTATCTTGAGTGGTGCTTCTCGTTGTAGTAAGCAGTCTTGTTACTGCTGCTCTAAGGAGAAAGCCAAGCTCTCCTGGTGACAGGTCTAGTGAATCCCACTCTTAATTTTCTTAGATTTGGAGAACTAAAGAATAGGTAAATCTGGTAGTCAGAATGATTTTGACTTTCTAGCCATTAGTTCCCTGGCTTGTTAATTAATTTTTAACTATAATTCTTGGGAAGCAAATTAATGCACGTAGCCACTTATGTTTGCGTTACTATTTTTTATTCCCTTCATTTCAGTTTTAAAACATAGTTTAACTCAGATATAAAACAAGTTAGCATATAACACATCCTTAATTCAACATTAGACACTTTCTGGTTGAGAAACTTTGCTATTATGCTGTTTTTTACAGTGGAGCATAATTAAGGAAACACATCTTGATGTTTTGATTTAGTGTACACTCAGGCCAGTAACTCCTAAGTTAAAACTATACGCCAGGATTCCAGGTAACAATGCAACCAGCAATGGAAGGGAAGATCCATTTTGACCTACTTCAGTTTGTATCTTGAAGCAACTGTGAAGATAGTCTGCCCTAATTTCTCATCTACAGAAGCCATCAGCAGATTCGAAATCAGTTATTTAGCAGTGCCTCTTAGCTCTGTTAGGGTAAAAAGAGAGGAAAAAGGTTTACCAAGTGATCATGTTCTCTTGATTCTGAAATCACTGAAGTACTTTATATCATGCCTGTGCCTACTCTAATCACAGAGCTCTGACAAGAGTCTCATGTTGTGTATGCTGTACACAGCATATTTCCCTGGAGTACCTGTTCATATTTTCTCCAGTCAGGCCAGCACGTTTATGATGTATACACATTGATATGAGGTAGCTTGCCCTGTATGTTAAGAGAAAAGTCATAAATTAATGGATATTTCACCTAGTACTATCTTATTTTCTGGAAAAAATACTGCCTTTGGTAATTATACTAGATCTACTTAATAAAAGTCTTATTTGCATAGCTTTTTCTAAGGAACCTTATTTGAGCTTCCAAACCCTACAACCGAGAATTACTTAGGGAGCAGTTCATGGAGTATTATCATGTGGGTAGCCATCATTCTCATCTTCTATCTACAGTTTCAAAGCTGGATTCTTAAAGTTAAGATTATGGCTAAGGAATTAGCTATTTATGATGTATGTGTCTAAAATATGCCTACCTTGACCAGAAGGGTATCAAGCTGGCCCTTCCAAATGGGAAAAAGTTCTCAGTTTATGTATTTGAGTACCTGAAGTAGCCCAATGTAGAGAAAAAGACAGGTGTCTGGGGGACAAAGACATGACTTGCTAAATATTTTTAATATTGTTAATGAAAAAAAAAACATCAAAAGAAAAAAATGTAGTTTCAGCTGGAAAGCCCTGTGACTCAAAGGTCAGCCAGAGTAAACAAGAACTCCTATAAAAAGCCATTTACGTTCCTTTCACACAAGATTTATTTATGAGGGATCCTTCCAGGAAAAAGTCTGACTGAGACTAAAGACTGTTCAGCCAGGATGTCCTGACCAGGCAACGTTTAGAACATGTGACCAGTGCGTGATCCTAGAAGCCATTCACAAGGTCTTTGCTCTGTGGTGCCTTGGCCTTTGCTTTCCTCTTCCTACCCCATGACCTTTACCAGGTGGTTTCCTATTCTACCCACTTACCACTAGGGTGTTGTTTTTGGCAAACATGAGGAAAAGTGTCTGTAGCATTGATTTTTCTGTCTTGCTAAGAGTGATACAGAGCTCCAGTGTCTTCATTCGGTTCTTTTTCAGTCATTCAACAAATCTTTACTGCAATGTGTTCATACCTAGCACTGTTTGTGTATTTTGGTGCAGACAGGCTTCAGTAGATCCTTAGAGAGAATGTCTTTATTGCATGGTTTTCTAAGACCCCTTTACATACCACCCTGAATGAAGCCTGATCTCTTAGGCCTGTTCCCAGAGACCCTGTGAGATTACTTTTAGCCCCTAGAGGGCACCCGAACCACCCTGTTGCCAACCAGGACTTTGTTTCTCTTTAATCACAGATGTGGAAACATTAAATTGCAGTATCAATACTACCTATATTGAGTAGGAGGGAACTTCTCAGCAGTTTAATTAGATGTTTTTGTTTATAAACAGTCTTATCAGTGTAATCCAGGATGGAAATAATTTCCAATTAAATTAAATTTCCAATTCTAATTAAAAACCAATTCTAATTAAAAATCCTTATTTTCTGATTTTTTTCTATTAATGTATGCTTTCACTAGTGTTTTTTTCTGAATGTAGCCCCAGTTTGTAAGTGATTATCACATCTGGGGACTGAGCTCTCTGGCTATCTAGATTATGGAAATAGCCTACGTTCAGCTGCCACCCATTCTTTTGTTTTACTTCACACCTGCCTTGCATCTTTACTCCTTGTTTCCATTTCCCTTGCTTATCCGTAGACTACTCAGACAGTGGAATTTTTCAGAATTATTAAAAAATTCTTTGTGAGAGCTGGAGATTTAGCTCAGTGGCCTAAGCATCTGCCTGGCAAGTGCAAGGTCGTGAGTTTGATCCCCAGTACCAAAAAAAAAAAATTCTTTGTAAATTGAGCATGGTGGTGCATGCCTGTAATCCCAGCACTTGAGCTGAGCAGGAAGATTGCTGCCAGGTCACAATGAGGTTGAGACCAGTCTAAGCTACATAGGGAGACCCTGTCTCAAAACATACAATTCCTGTGAATGAGCTGTGACATACTCTTATCAGCTTTCACACAGCTATCAAGAGAAGATGATGTTGTATGAAATAAGACCAATCCAGCTGCCAGACTGGAGAGAGAGAGAGACAGAGACAGAGAGAGAGACAGAGAGAGAAGGGATTAAACCCAGGGAGCACTGAGCTACATCCTCAGCCATCCTTTTTAAAATCCTATTTTGCTAGGTGTGGTGGTTCATGCATGTAATCCCAGCATTTGGGAGGTGGAATCAAGAGGATGGCCTCGAGTTTGAGGCCAGCCTGGGCTACAAAGCGAATTCAGTCAGCCTGAACACTGCGTAGTGAAACCTTGCCTCAAAAAAGAAAAAAAAAAAAAAAAAACAAGCAAATAAACAAAAATTCTGTTTGAAATAGGGCCTTGTTAAATTGCTCAGGATGACCTCAAACTTACTATGCCCCAGCCTCAGTCTCCTGAATAGCTGGGACTACAGGCATACAACACTGCCTTGGCTGAATTGGTTATTTAGACACCACCAGGCTCCTAAAAAGCTCCGTTTTTATTTGAAGCCTTATTGTGGTTAGACATCCTCATGTGGGCTTTTGCAATTTCATGCTTCTATTTTACGTATTCCAATATCTATAAGAAAACATGTTTGTGAACTGGCAGATGCACTTTTTGATTTAATCATAAAAGATGACATAAATGAAGTAAAATTATGAAATATTAAATTCATGGTAGCTGGGCATGGTGGCACATTCCTGTAATCCCTGTCCTCAAGAAGCTGAGGCCGGCCTAGGCTACATAGTTAAAGACCAGCCTGAACTACATAATTAGACCCCGTGTCAAAAGTTAATTAATTGATTGATGATAAGGCAAATGGTGGTACATGCCTTTAATTCCAGCTACTCAGGAAACTGAGACAGGATGATTTTAGATTTGAACCCAACTTCATCAGTTTAGCAACTTAGTAACACCCTATCTCAAAATAAAGGAGCAAAAAGGGTTAAAAATGTAGCTAGGCACAAAGGCTCTGGATTGAATCCCTAGAACTACTAAATGAATGAATGAATAAGAGGGGAGAGGGAAAAAAAGAAAGTTAATTCAAGGATAGACTAGTAGAACCTTCCTAGGTATATGAAATATTTGAACTTATGATCCACAAGGGGGTCTCCTGATGTACTCTATAATCCATGTCTGTCTAAGAAAGCTATGTTTGGGGCTGGGGATTTAGCTCAGCAGCATAAGCACCTGCCTTGCAAGCGAACAGTCGTAAGTTTGATCCCCAGGACAAAAGAAAAGAAAAAGAAAGCTATGTTTAATTGAATGCATACAACCAGAACCTACCCAAGATAGGAATTATGATTAACCAGGTAGCTTAATTCAGAATAGTTTCCTCAGTGACATTCAAGTTTGATGATGCTGTTTCACTAATTGGTCATTTTAACTATGTTCAGAGTATCCTTATTTTATAGTCCAGGAAACATTCTAGCACTCAAGTGACTTTACTAGGGAAGAATTGCCTGAAGGGATAGAATAATAACCTGATGATCCCCACGCTCCCAAACCCACTAAAATTTTACATCGTAATTTATTACCCAAGTACAAAATCCAAAACTTTACAAAATGGTACGTAGCCCTTTTGACCTGTGACACACTAGAATATTTTCTACTCTGCTCTATTTTTGTTTTAATTTTGTTAATGTAGTCCATATCTACCAAACTGATTTCATGACCTGCAATTTGATTAACACTGATCTCAATCGAATTTCTACTTGTATTCCTTCCTGTAGATATGAAAAAAGCAGATTAAGAGTTTGCTTTAAAATACTGTCATTTTCACTTACTAATATAGTGTAGTTTCTCTGTTATGTACATGCTGGAAAATAACATAGGGCAAGAGGATAAAAATGCAAGATAATTTAAAAATACATTTTTGCTGTCTGCAAGAACTAGGCTACGGCCGAGCTGCTGTTTATTTCTACATCTTATAGAACATAGAAGTTTGCTTGTCTAGAATGGGCTTTATTTCTAGAAAATACTGTGTTCAGTAAGTGTCTGTTACCAAGATGCATGACAGTGACAACTACTGGTTTATTTGTAAGTCTAAATTTCTTTAAAAAGATTTAAGAAGGGTGCTTGCCTAGCTGGTATGAGGCTTTGAGTTCTGTCCCCAGCACCATACACACATAGAAAGGACCCAGGATGCAAGAGGAAGCAGAAAATATCTAATTGTTTTTATATAGGAGTTGTGTAATACTGACATTGATCCAAAAGCACTTTAATTTTAGCCTATCTTCATAAATTAATCTTTAATACATAGAAGTGATAGCTTGGGTCTTTGTCCTTGGCCTCGGGTAATTTTTCTGGGTCTTAATTTTCTTTATTTTTCTTTTTTCTTTTTTCTTTTTTTTTTTTTTTTTTTTTTTTTTTTTTTTTTTTTTTTTTTTTTTTTTTTTTTTTTTTTTTTTTTTTTTTTTTTTTTTTTTTTTTTTTTTTTTGTTGTTGTTGTTGTTGTTTGTTTTTTGAGACAGGGTCTCACTGTCTCGTTCAGGGTGGCCTTGAACTCAACTGTGTAGCCCAGGTTGGCCTCAAATTCAAGGCAGTCTTCCTGCCTCAGCCTCCCAAGTACTGAGATTACAGGTGTGCATCGCCATGCCTGGCCTTCATTTTATTGTATTTATTTTTTCATACTGGGGATTGAACTCATGACCTCACACTTGCCAGGCAGGCACTTATGCTGCCGAGCTAAATCCCTGGCCCCCAGCATTCATTTTAAAATGAACGCTTTGGAATAATAATCATTAGTTATAAAGCTTATTGGAATTCATTATTCTCAAGGGAAGCACCAGGAAATTCAGCTTTATTTGGCTTCTCTGTATGAACTAAAAATGATTTGACTGTTAAAAATATGACTGTCAGGCAGGATGGTGCACATCTATAATCTAGGTACCCAAGAGACTGAAGAAAAATACCACTTTGTGTCAACCTAGGCTATATGTGAGTTCAAGGTTAGGCTGAACTGTATAACAAGACCCTACCTCAAAAATCCTAAATGAATAAATAAATGGCTATTAGTGTGCAGAGAGGTCTCTGTTCCATGGTGACATTTTTCTCTTATATTTATTACATGTTTGTGGTTGTGTTGCCTATCAGTCACATACTAATGGGCAGCAAAATTTCTGTGCAGATTGGAAGGTGATTTCCATCTTCTCATTTTAGCAACAGAGCTCCTGTATAGGTTTTTAAGGGAGCATCAGTAGACCTAGGCAACCTCAAAAGACTTTCTAATCCTGGATTCAATGTTCTGTAAAGAGATCCTTCAGACTGCATTCCATTTCTCCTATTCAGTTTTCCCCTTAACATTTCCCTCCCTTTTCTGCAGAAATGACATCTTTGTGTTCCTGTTAAGCACACGAGCTGGTGGACTAGGTATCAATCTCACAGCTGCGGATACAGTAAGTAACAAGAGCACATGCTCTCGATGCATAGCACTTACATAGTAGGTTTCTACTATAAATACGTCATTCATAAAGCATTTAGCTTTCCCTTTTAACTTTCCTGTTTATTCTGTTGTCTTGTTTTTGTGGTACTGGAGAGTGAATTCAGGACCTTCCTACTGAGCTACATCCCCACCCTTTTTAATTTTTTATGTATAGAACATGCTAGGCTCAAACTTGTAATCATCCTGCCTCAGCCTCCCAGAATGGGTTTATAGGCATGTGCCACTATCCCCAGCTAAAATTTTGAAACAAGTCTCACTAAATTGCCCAGGTGATCTTACGCCTTTTCTTACCAAGCAACTGGGATTATAGGCTTGTGCCATAGCAGCCAGCTCACTGTTTCTCTTTATTAATTACTATGTTTTTGAACTGCCTGCCTTCAAGAAAAACAGATTTCTTATAATATCACTATCACTGTAGGATTTAGATTTCCCTTCCTTGCTGTTTAAACCTCTTCAACCTGTTAGCCACATGGGCCAGAGCTTCAGGGCTTGAGAAACCCTGGAGGCACAGCTGAATAGATGCACTTCATCAAGCTCTGCCATCTTGTGGGAAAACTGTCAAGTGATGAGAAGTATTTTGGCCTCTCTCATGCAATGGCTCATGCCGTATCAGACAATGCAAATTTAACCCTTGTCCTTGTTTTTCTTGATTCTTTGCTCTTTTGTTAAGCATTTCCGTATTATCCCAATGTAATCATACTCTGAGTATTGTGAGAACAGAGTTCATTGCTTCCTTCTGAAGCTAATCTTTTGGGCTCCAGTCTTGGGCCCCAATCCCATACCTGCTAATCCATATCCATTCTTTGCTGTGCTTTTATTCTATTAGTTTATACCCATCTTTAGTAACTCTTTTACTTAAAACTTGTCAGAAATTGACCATCATATGTAGAATAAAGTTTAAGTTCCCTTATAGGCATGCAGGGCTCTTTTTGTTGGGTTGGGTTGGGTTGGGTTGGGTTGGGTTGGTTTGGTTTGGTTTGGTTTGGTTTGGTTTGGTTAAGACAAGATCTCACTATGTTGTCCACACTAACCTTGAACCACATTATCCACCTGCCTCAGCCTCCCAAGTGCTAGAATTACAGTCATGGATCACCACTCCCAGCTACATACAGACTCTTCATTATGGGCTTTCTGTCTCTACTTTTCCAGCCTAATTGACAGGCCACTTTCCCTTCCAAAATGTATGTTCCAGAACATAAATGACTTTAGTCTTCTGAATTCCCATGCCAGTTGCACTGTTGCAGTCAGTTTTCCCTTAACCTCCGTCATGTTCCTTTAAGTCACCTCTTCTACATGGTGAACTTTCTGTTTGCTTTTCAAACCTCACTCACATGGCACATGACTTTCAAGGCCTCACCCTACTCAAGCTATCATATTATGGTGTAATTGTACATACTAGACTTTGACCACAGCATGGAAGCAAGTCATATTTCTAGTGTACAGACCAGTTCCTTCATTTGTTCATTCTTTCATCCATTCAGCACACGTATAATGAGCATTAGCCAAGGCCCAGCACTGTTTTAGGCACTAGGAATTCAGCATGCAACAAAATGAAATTTATTTTTTAAAAAATGAAATTTGTTTCTATCCTTTTATTAGAAATTATATTTCTGTACTTACGCTATATTTTTTATACTTTGTCTCTCACTCCTACCCCACTAGAAATTACAGATTTCTGGAAATTATACTAGATATAAGCAAAATTTAAAGACCCAATATGAATATAATGGAGAAAAATGCAGCAGATAAGGAGTGGTAGAATGATCAGGGTTGCTGTTTTATATCAGTTGGTAAGGCCTCTCTGGTAAGATGACATTTGAGGCAAGATCTGAAAAAAATGAAAAAGCAAGTCAGAGCATCTGGCAGAAAGCAGAACATTCCAAGCTGAGGAGATAAGTGCAAAGCCCTGGGGTGAGAACATGCTTGGCATACTCAAAGAACAGTAAGGAGCCCAAAGCAGGTACAGTCAGTGAGGGGAGAGTAATCAGAGACAGGTGTCCCAGAAGCAGATCCTGCAGAGCTTAGTAGGCCATGGTAAAGATGTTTAGCTTGGCATGGTGGTGCATGCCTGTAATTCCAGCACTTGGAAGACTGAGGAGAATAGCTGAAAATTTGAGACCAGCCTGGATTACATAGTGAGACCCTGTCTCAAAAACAAAAACAAAAACAAAAGATTTTTGAGATAGGGTGGGTTCTGGGAATTTGAGTAGAGGAATAATATGATCCAGCATGGGTTTGGTTTGGTCTTTGAGAGGATCAAGGTCTCACTGTATTGCCCACACTGGTTCCAAACTCCTGGACTCAAGTGTCCTTCTGACCTGGCCTCCCAAATGCTGGAACTACAGTCTCACACCACCATACCCCACTTAGCTTGAATATGTCCCCTCTGGCCTCTGTTGCAGGTGTGGGGTAGAGTATGAAACACCAGAAGAAAGGTAGAAGTGGGAAAATCAGAAACATCAGACATTAAATGGCATGCCAGGCAGGCAGCAGGATGCAAAATTGGGGCTGAAGATACATTTTGGAATCATCAGATCATATATATTTAAGTCTATGAGACTGAATAAGATCACCTGGGAGAATCTAGCATAAGTTTGTTTTTTAAAAATGTGTTTCCTGTCCTATCTTCCCTATTTTAGGTGTGGTCTACAGTTTTTAAAACAATAGCTTCTCTGGTTGTTTATTTGAATAGTAGTCAAAAAGATAAACATTGGTGTTTGCTTGCTTGTTTGAGACAGGTTCTTTCTAAGTAGTTCAGGTTTGCTTTTTTTTTTTTTTTTTTTTTTTCTTTGAGACAGGGTCTTGCTATTTAACCCAAGCTGGCCTTGAACTTGTAGCAACTTTCCTGCCTCAACCTATTGAGTGCTGGTGCTGGGATTACATATATGGGGCTGCATAGTGAGGTACTGCACACCCAGCCAGGTTGGCTTTTTTGTTTGTTTGTTTGTTTGTTTGTTTGTTTGTCTTTTTGAGATAGCGTCTGGCTATGCAGTCCTGGCTGGCCTTGAGCTCACCTTGTAGCCCAGGCTGGTCTCGAATTTGCAGTGATCCTATAGGTAGGCTTTTACATTCACTACTAGTCCAGGTTCATTGCTTAGTCACCACACCTACAGAGCAAATCAGTAGATTTGGAGGTCTGCATTGCTTGCAAAGTTCCTGTAGTTTATTCTGTGGGAATGAGAGATTTCTCCCAGCCACAAAAAACCAAAATGATCGTATGCTCCTCACCATAGAAGAATAGAAGTTAGAAATTCCTGGAGGGTAAAGAGAAGCTTTTTGTGCTCTTCAGTTCTAAATTCCAAAATAATTTATATTTTAATATAATTTGGAATTCACTTGTAAATTGAAGGTCTAGTAATATTCCTTAGAAAAATGGGACAGTAAGATTGAAATTAATTCTTAGGCTATGTTTTGTTTTGTGTGAATTTGTTATAGCTGTATGTATGTGGGCACGTGTGCATGTGTGGGCGCGTGTGCATGTGTGCACACGCGCGCACATTTGTGTTAGAGAAACAATAGGTTAATTATTTGTCTGACATCTTTCTTTTGGTCTTAGCTTTGGGAGATCCCAGAATCATTATACACAGGGAAGAAGTTAGCCTAAAATGTCAGGAAAAACTGAATCCCTCATGATTGAAAATTAATATGTAAACATGTATTTGTGAATGGTGGGAATCTGCTTGGCCCAGTTGATTAATATAAAACATGGTATTAGCAAGTGATGAGTAGTAGCTACTCCTCACTGTCAGTGCTATTCTTTGTATGTTCTTCCTGGACTTAGGGTTATCTTTGCATTTAACTCTGTTCATGAGTAGTTATAATAAACTGCCCTTGTTTGGTTTTGTTTAGTTTTGTTTCTATGTCAGACCTGTACATGTAGAAAGAGAGGAAGGAGCTTTTTTCCCCTTAGTAGCTGTATGAAAAGTTCTCTATTGATGACTCAGCTTTTATTCCTGCCAAAGGACTAAATTTCCATAGATTCTCTTGGGAGAAAAAGCTCCATCCTCTAGTATTTGTCTAGCTTTTTGCATTTGTTACTGTTGAAATTTTCCTGTTTTCCATTTCACTCCTGGTGTTCTGAAACCCTCTCTCATCTCATGTAACAGCCCCTCCATCCCATTTCAGCTCTTCTCTGGTTTCCCTTGCCTGCAAGACTTGGTGTTTACAACTTTACAAAGGTGCTGACATTCATATTTCCCCTTAGTCATTGCTGGGCCACGCACCATAAATTAACTTGCTTTCCTAGGAATCACTTTAGTCCTATTATTGTTACTTGTTTTTTCCTAGAACATCTCAGCTCCGTAAACCAGACTGTGAAACAAAGGTATTATTTCTGTCCCTGGCTGGTGCCTTCCTCACACCCTACCCCTCTAGTTTATGTCATGAGTTAACCCAGTGTTTATTTGGTTTTCAAATTCAATAGCAAACATCTCTCTGTTGTGGTTTCTCATTCTGTCACTCTCTCTCTTGCTTTGTTTTGTTTCATTTTGGTTTGGGCAGTCCTGGAGATTGAACCCAGAATTTCCAGGCTGCTAGGCAAGTACTCTACCATGACTACAGCCCCAGTCCTGTTATTCTTGTTTTAACATGTTTATTGTCTTAAACATATTTCAATATTTTTTTCTGAGTATTTTTCTATAAAACATCCTATTTTTTAAGCATCCTATTTTGTTATTCTACCAAATCTCTCACCTCTTTTAGTACACTTAAAGGATAAATAGCCACTAAATTTCAGATTTTTTTGAAATTAAATTGTAAACTTCAGCTTTAATCTTGCTGCTTGTGAACCCAAAAGAACCAAGATGAAAAAGGGCTGTGTTTGCCCCTGAGACTTCTAGGAAAGTGTAAATGTTCTGGCCATCCTATGCAGTAATTCATGATATTGGCCTGTCTTAGATAGAGTCATGCTGACTCATTGCCCCAGGTTTGAGTCTCTACACGTGTGTCATTTAGGAATGTGGAATGGGTAATGTTGTCCTCTAGTCGAACAGAAGGTCTCAGTTTTTTCACTCAGCCCTTCCTTACCTTACATTTTTCTCATTGTCCATGGTTAAAATGGACTATGTAGAATTTTGTGTGTCCTGTTTGAAACCCTGAAATATCTTTGGGTCAAATTTGCTGTGTTCCTCTATAAGTGTTATGTCTTTCTAAATCAGATCTGTTGACACTGGACTAATAGTAAGCTTTTACAAAGAATTTTTCATTGGCAGGCAGTTTGCAGTTTCCTCCCCAAGGATTCTAACCTGTGTTAAAAATGGAGGGATCTTATGGAGTATGGAGGCTGAAACAAGACAGTCATGAGTTTAAGGCCAGCCTGGACTATATAAGGGGTGATTAAAATACAGTGAAGTTGAAATTTTTAAAAATTTATTATAGTAAAAGACATACTATCAGGGGCTGGGGATTTAGCCCAGTGGCATAAGCGCCTACCTGGTAAGTGCAAGTTATGAGTTCAATCCCCAATACCAAAAAAAAAAAAAAAAAAAAGACACATTGTCATTAATCCCCCTTACAGTATTTACCCTTACTTCCAAAAGAACTCATTTGTGTCTTTACAAGGTGCGATAGAATTAAATCCAGAGAGTGCTGCTGCTCAGTGCCATGCAACAGGAAGGCTGGCTCATAAAACACTGTGGTGTCCTCATTCACCGTATTTACAGAATCTGGTACCATGACACTTTTGGCTCTTCCCCAAAAGCAAAACTGATGAAAGAGGACTTCAGGAACTGCTTCAGAAAGGAACAAAATTGATCACACACACATACACACACACACACACACACACACACACACACACACACCCCTGCACACATATGTTTGAAGCGAAGAGGAGTATTTTGAGGGAGATTAGTTTTGTTTTACTGTAATAAAATGGTTTAAACATTCACTATGTTTTTACATCATACCTCGTATAATGAGACCCCACCTTAAACAAGTACCACAAAAAAAAATTTTTTGAAGGTAAGCTCATTTATTTATTTTTTTATTTTTTTGTGGGTACTGGGGATCAAACTCACAACCTCGAGCTTGCCAGGCAGGCGCTTATGCCACTGAGCTAAATCCCCAGCCCAGTAAGCTCATTTAAAAGCAAAACCAAGCTGGACATGGTGGTAGACGTCTGTAATCCCAGTACACAGGAGGACTATAATAAGTTCAAGGCCAGTCTGAGCTATACAGCAAGACCAAGTCTCAAAAAACAACAACAAAAAAAAACAAAAAAAAAAGGCAAAACCAAAAGAGAACCAGTGGGAAACAGGGCATGGTAGCATATACCTGTAATCCCTGTACTCAGAAGGCTAAGGCAGGAGGATTGCCATGAGTTTGAGGCCATCCTGAACTTCATAGCAAGACCCTATCTCAAAACAAAAAGTATTGTTCTAGCGTTACAGACGATTGTTCTGTCAGACCTCAGCTCAGCTGACCACTGTGATCACAGGACAGTCTCTTCCTTGTTGGTAAGGTGGAGGCTATTCGTGGGACAGTGATGAGAATTCAGAGAGCTATGTATGCACGCTAGAGCCTGACTCACAATAAAAGCTCAGCACAGTTTATCCCCTACTATTTCTAAGAGGAATTCAAGAGGAATAAGAAAAGGAGACATCACTATAGGTGATAGAAATTAGGGAAGTGTTAGAGCTGGTACGAAACCTAAAATGACCTGTAATAAAGGGGAGAAGAGTGCTGGTGATGTGAGTCAGTGGTGGCGTGCTTCCTGGCATGTGTGAAGCCCATTGATCTGACAGAACACTAGTGATCCGGATACAGGGGATGGGACTGTGGGCCAGAATGGTAGCAGTAGGACTGTAGGAAGCATAGGTTCATTTGAAGAAATACCAAATGATGGCCATTTTGACCTAGGATTCTTTTAGGAGGCTCAGCATGTTGAATAGTAGCTTTCAGAGTCAAAGACCCAGAACTCTGTAGATTCTAGGATCACTTAGCAGTGGTAGATTTTGTTATTACTTGTTGTTTATTGTTTAGCAAACTTAAACATTCCATCCTTAGAGTTCATGGGCAGGAAATAACAGTTGTTGATGGGAACCAGAGTGTCAGGAAAGCTATGCCAGTGATTAAGAGAAGGGTTACCCATCCCTTACTCTGAGACCCACACTTGCTCAGGCTTTGTGTCATGGACAAATTCTCTAATACCTCTCTGCCTCAGTTTTTTCATCTATAAAATGGAAGATTTTCTTTTTCTTTCTTCAGTCCTGAGAATCAAACTCAGATCCTTCCTCTTACATGTACTAATGCACCCTTCCACCACACCTGGCCACTATTTTTATTTCAGAGGTAGGAGTCATCCCATGCTGCTCAGGGTGGTGTCAGACTCCTGAGCTCAAGTGATCCTCTTGAGTAGCTGGGTTTCCATATGCTGTCACACCAGCTTGTTCTTTCTTTTAAATGAATATTGAAAAGACCAGGAGCATACCTCTCTTGCTCAGAGCAAATGAAGAAATGTCTTGGTCTTCTGAGAAGTTACATTTTCTCACCCCTGTATGATAGAAGTCTGACCGTTGCTACACCAAGCCATTGCAAACAGATAAGTGGCTGGCTTGTCCTACCCTGACTGTGGTCCAGTCTTTGGTGTTTTCTCATCTTGCCTATACAGGTGATTTTCTATGACAGTGACTGGAATCCTACTGTAGACCAGCAGGCCATGGATAGGGCCCACCGCTTGGGGCAGACAAAGCAGGTTACTGTATATCGGCTCATCTGTAAAGGTACCATTGAGGAGCGCATTCTGCAGAGAGCCAAGGAGAAGAGTGAGGTAAGCATAGGGAAAGGGTATAACTGCTGGTGAAAGAATAGGAATTTGACTACATTGACTGGATTAACACTATTCAAGACCCTTGTTTTCAGGCTGGGGATTTAGCTTAGCCGCATAAGTGCCTGCCTTGCAAGTATGCAGTCTAGAGTTCAATCCCCGGTACCAATTAAAAAAAAAAAAAAGACTCTTACTTTCATGGGTCATTAAGAAACTGGAATTTCTTCTACACAGAGAATGAAACCTAAGTCTGTACAATAGCAGTCTTGGCTGCTGCTCCGCACAGATTGAGTCCAGTGGGGGTCCTTGTGTTGTTAGACATACTCATATTCAGAGGAAGAAGGGTGACATTTTTGAGCCCTAATCCTGATACCTGTATCTGAGTAGTATGCCAAATTTCCAGAGAAACCGATTCTTTCCATCCTAATTCAGTATTGGGCTTTCTAAGCTGTCAGTTTAATAGCCCCAAGCAAGTAAGTTTTTACTATTCTTTCTGTTCAGCAAATAACCTGGAGGAGCCAGTCAGATAAGCCATAAAGAAGTAGGGAAACAGAGGCCTTCCTTGAGGAACAGGCTGACATGTTTATTCTTTCATGATATTTGCCTTGAGGGACTGGTTTCCTACAGACGATGTTTTGATCTGCTTTGTGTAGATTCAACGGATGGTGATTTCGGGTGGGAACTTCAAGCCAGATACCTTGAAACCCAAAGAGGTGGTTAGTCTTCTTCTAGATGATGAAGAGTTGGAGAAGAAACGTACGTACTCTAAATACCTTGTACTGTCTCTTCTGCATCCTGTGGCAGTGAGAATGAAAGGCACACTTGCCTGTGTGCCAAGGCTGGACAAAGCTGAAAGGTTATTGGAGGGCATATTTTATATCGTCATTTTGTAGGAAGACACAAACAAGGATATTTTATGGAATGCAGGGAAAAATTTATATTTTAAAAGTAAATACAACCTCAAATATACTTCCATCTTATGCAAGGGAGGAGGATATACCCAACTCCTCAGTGTAATTATTTATTCTCCTCTCCATAAACATATTTTCATAGGGAACTTGAAAGCCTACAACTACTCTAGTCATATAAACTCCTCTCCTATGTGTTTCTGGCTTTTGAAAATATTGGATTCAGATTTATCCCATGATCTTCTGAGGACTTCCATAGCAGCACATCAGAAATAAGCCGATGTTTACCAGCACTCTGTAAAAATCTTTTGTTGATCTGTGCAATACAGGGATATTAAAACAATAATTGAGCAGAGACTGGGACAGAGAAAGGCCCATGATAATTGAGTGGAGTCATAGTTTGAACCCAAAAGCTATTGAAAATCCAGGAATTCTATTATTTCTCTTGAGTTGGAGAACCACTAGTTAGTTACCTGCCTTAAACAGACTAAAGTCATACCTAGAATGTCAGCATCTGAGGATATGGCCCTTTAATTTCAGAGAATAGATTATGATTGCTACAGGTGCTTAATGGTATTGTTTCCGTGATAGTAAGACTACGGCAGGAAGAGAAACGGCAGCAGGAGGAAACCAACCGGGTGAAAGAACGCAAGCGCAAGCGGGAGAAGTATGCAGAGAAGGTATTTCCAGGCTGGGTTGCCCACAGAGGCTGTGGGCCTGGGACCCTTACGAACAGGTTTCTGATACACACCTTGTCACTTTAGTCACTGATTGGCATCCATCCAGCTGTGCGCGGTTTCAGCAATTACAGGCTTACAGAGATTTGATGAGGAGAAGTGCAGCCTTGGTAAAGCTATGCTCACCTCACAAACCCACTCTGTTGGTGGTCACAGTTTGATTATGGAAACCATTTGCCGATGCCAAATGTGGGTAACACTGATATCACCAGCAACATTCCATAAGCAGTGATAGCGAACCTTTTAGAGACTGTGTGCGCAAATTGCAATCCAAAACCCATTTATTTATCACAAAATGCAATTAAACCTAAATACTGAAGTTTTAGTTTAGAAGGACTGCCCTCTCTATTCTTCAGACTTCTGTCACTAACTGTCAAATATTACCACTGTTAGGGCTGGGGATTTAGCTCAGCCGCATAAGCGCCTTCCTTGCAAGTGCGTGGTCATGAGTTCGATCCCCAGTACCAATAAAAAAAAAAAAATACTACCACTGTTTAAAAATAAATAGCTATAACATTTAGAAAAAATACCAAAGAAAAAGTCATTTTCTCACATGGGACTTTGAAGGGATTAACAGTCTACATCAAATATAACTGCTGCGCTGGCTGCAGAATATAGAATGAGTAGAAACAATGTGAACAGCACAGAGACATACAGTGTCACTCTTACACTAAAAATAATACAAATGCAGTGGTGCAGTGGTTGACAAGATTCCCAGCTGTATCCAAGTATATTCTGTAATTCCAGGTGCCTAATCTGTGACAGAGCCTGCTGAACTTGGTTCTAAAACTGCCAAGTGTACGTTAGGCACTCAGCCTTTAAGAGCTTTCATGTAAATTCAGGAAATAATGACAAAAGCAACTTATTTGTGCCATTTGGTGGGGGAAGCATAAACAGGCCCCTTCATTCTCCTTTTGCATATTTAAAACATGTACCTGTTCTTTCAATTTTGCTGTAAATCCGTAACTGCTCTAAATCTTTAAAAATATATGCTATAGCTGGGTGTGCTAACACACACCTATGATTCCAGCACTCTGGGAGGCTGACGCAAGAAGACTGCAAGTTCACCCAATGTAAGCAACTTAGTAACTTAATGACACTTTGTCTCAAAAGAAAAAAGGACTACTGGTGGTAGTAGCTAGATATAAGCCTGGGCTTATATGTCTGGGCTGCTTGGGAAGCTCGAACCCAGGAGTTCAAGACCAGCCTGGCCCCATAGTGAGACCCCATCTCAAAAAAGAGTATCTATATATATTAAAATTTATAAATAAGTATGTGCTATAGTTCAGTGGTAAGAGAACATATTTAGCCTGTGTGAGGCTTTGGGTTCAATTCCCAGCACCAAAAAGTGTGGGTAAGAATAAAACAGCCTCCCCCACTTCTGGGAGACCATATTCATCCTGCCCAGAAGTGCTGCTGTTTTGATGGGCCAGCCTGGCGCACCCTTCACCTCATGAAGATTAAACTGGTTGTGGTTCTGGTTCAGTGTGTCTTCTCTACCTTTAAACTCTGTATTGGGCTAAGGTGCTGCTCATTGGTAGCAAGTGTGCTTTAGAATACACAAGGATCTAGTTTCAATCCCCAGCACCTACCAAAAAAAGAAAGAAAAGTAACAATAATTGTAGTAAAATGCTCTCTCCTCCTTATGAATTTTTAGGTAATTAAGGGGCTGGAGGTGTTGCCAGTGTTTGCCTACCATGCATAAAGTCCTTGGTTCAATCCGCAGTATTGCTAAAAAGTGGGGCGAGGGATTGATAATTTATAAAATTAAAAAAGTCCTGTCACTATTTTCTTTCCTAATTCCCACTTTATTCTTGGAGCATATCCTCATGGTTTTTTCATATATCCTTACTTTTATGTTTCCAGAAGAAAAAGGAAGATGAATTGGATGGGAAAAGGAGGAAAGAGGGTGTGAACCTGGTGATCCCATTTGTTGCTTCTGCTGATAACTCTAACCTCTCTGCTGATGGCGACGACTCCTTTATTAGCGTGGATTCAGCCATGCCCAGCCCTTTCAGTGAGGTGAGGCACCGCACAGTCTTCATCACAGCTGTGGAATTGCATCCAGACCTTGTAGAGGGACTTGCTGCTAGACAGCCTTTGTCTCTAGTCTTCCTGCTGTCTGGCAGGGGGTGTACAAGGTATTCACAAGGAGAAAACAAATGAGAACAAAGCTAGCTTCTAAGAAGTCCAAGCAGGGAAATCTGATCTTAGCAGGGAAGCCAGCAGAGAAAGATTGCCATGTCTAGTTAATGTGTTCTCGAATGTGAGGGTTGTTGAGCCGTAGGCACTGAGGGAATCAGTGGTCTTAACCCCTTCATTTGCAGATCTCTATCAGCAGTGAGCTGCACACAGGCTCCATCCCCCCTGATGAGAGCAGCAGTGACATGCTGGTTATCGTGGATGACCCAGCGTCCTCAGCCCCTCAGTCTCGAGCCACCAACTCGCCTGCTTCTGTTACAGGATCAGTCTCAGACACCGTGAATGGTAAGTCATCCATCTGTCTGTCTTGTGTACCTGAACCTGCTTTATAACCTTATAGAAAGTACTGGTTTAGTGATGAGTGAGATCCTGATTCCTTCTCAGGTAAGAGAATTTTTTTTTTCTTTAAGGAAAAGTAGAATGGAGCAAAAGAGAGATGCTATAGGCTTTTTTTTTTTTTTTTTTTTGGACTGGGGATCAAACTCATGACCTTGCGCTTGCCAGGCAGGCGCTTAAGCCACTGAGCTAAATCCCCGGCCCTATAGGCTTTTTTTTCCCTCCAATACCTTATCAAGTGAAATGAAGAAAGTAAGTTTAGGGAAAGTAAAATAAACTTTATAAAGATTTAAAATTTGTTTTTAGTCTTTTCTGTCTTTTGTAGTTTGCCCTAATTTTTGCTAGTTTTTAATTAAAATTAGGTCATCTGGGTATTTTCTTACTTGTTATAAGAGGCCCAGAGTTCATGGTATTTCTTGAGGAGCTCCAAGTTTAAAACTTAGAATAGGGCTCAGCAGAAGAACGCATGCCAAGTAAGCATGAAGTCTTACGTTTGATAACCAGCATCAAAAGGTGGGGGGGGATCATCTTAGAAACAGAAGTTGACTCTCTAAAACAGAAGCCTGTTAGTTTATGCAGATGAGTGCTAGATCCCAAGTAGCAAGTCCCTGGGGTTCATTCAGTAACAGGGTAGTAGAACCACTCTTTAGAAGGAGAGATACCTTGAGAAATCAGACTGTGTGTCAGCTGTTCACAATTTTTAGTGTTTTGTAGACCTCGCCAGAATCAGACACAGTGGTACATGCCTTCAGTCCCATACTCAGGAAGCTGAGGCAGGAGGGATGACTCAAGCCCACAAATTCAAGGCCAGCCTGTGCGATATAATGAAACTCCCCACACACACCCTGAGAATCAACTTTCCCTGTCAGTGGAAGATTTTGTTAACATTTTAAGAGATTCAGTTTTGCCTCTTGACATTTGTTCTCACAGGAATATCCATTCAGGAAATGCCAGCTGCAGGACGTGGTCAGTCAGCCCGAAGCCGAGGCCGCCCCAAAGGTTCAGGAAGCACAGCAAAAGGAGCAGGGAAAGGCCGAAGCCGGAAGTCCACAGCAGGCAGTGCTGCTGCAATGGCAGGAGCCAAAGCTGGGGCTGCAGCAGCCTCTGCAGCTGCCTATGCTGCATACGGGTACAACGTGTCTAAAGGTACGGGTGTCAGGGTGGCTGTGCATCATTAGGGACAGTCTGGTGCATGTGGCAAAGGGCACAAGAAGTATCAACAGTGCTTGTTAACTGGGAATGGAAAGCAAGGGGAAGGACTGGCTCAGAAGTTACTTAGAAGTCTACTCTGAACAGAGATACTTGTCTGCACACCCAACAATTAGAATTAATTTTGAGGAAAGTAAAACTACACAAGAAATTGAAGAATCATATTAGACGATCTTTTATCAGATACAAGTGTATTTGACTCATACTAGAAAAAATGAAAGGTTCACTCTCAACCCTCCAGTAGTGGACCAAGAGATTCCTCTTTAGTCGTGGTATTCTTTCATCTGTTAGGAGCAGAACAGAAGAACAGACATTCTAGCTTTGTCCATCCTAGCTTGATGCCTTGCTTGGGGCTGCTGATCAGAGCTCTTTCATGCCTAGGGCACATAAAATTAAAGTTCACAGTTGGCTGGGCATGGTAGTTCATGCCTATAATCCTAGCATTCAGGAGGCTAAGGCAGAAGGAGTACTGTGGGTTTGAGACCAGCCTGGATTACATAGTGAGTTGAAGGTCAGCCTGTACTACATGGTGAGACTTTGTCTCAAGAAAATGGGGCTGGGGATATAGCTTAGTGTGGTGTAGTGCCTGCCTGGCGAGCATGAGGTCCTGAGTTGAAGTCCAGGTATCCACCCCCCCCCCAAAAAGAAACAAGAACAAACTTTACTATTATCCTAAGGAGTTGACCTCAGAGATGAGGAATTTGACCGGGTCCTTGACGTGATGGGGTTTAGAGAGCAGGGATGGCTACAGCCAGCACCAATTGTATCAGTACAGATACAGGACAGAGAGCGCCAGACTTACTGGAGCATAGCACACATCTGTGAAATGAAGAAGGAAATCAGACTTAATGGCACACACCTACAATCCCAGTATTGAGGGAGGCTGAGGCAGGAGGCTTGCAAATTCAATCCTGGGCAACCCTCCCAATCTATGTGGACAATTTAATGCTACTGTGTTTCAAATAAGTAAAAAGGACTGGGCATGTAATTCAGTAGTAAAGCATTCCAGGGTTTAATCTCCAACACACACGTACAAAATTTAAAAGGAAGCATATCATTAAAAAAGGCAAAAAGAGGGCCGGGCATGATGGTGCATGCCTATAATCCCAGGGAGATTAATTTGGGAGGCTAAGCCACGAGGATCACTGAGCTACATAGCAAGACCCTGTCTCAGCAAAGAAAAGAGAAATGCATTAGTGCCTTAGTGAGAAATACATTAGTGTTCTCATCCTGTAGTACTGGTGTCCCACACTATGTGTGCGCTTTATCCAGAGCCCCAAGAAGACAGCTTACGCTAGACCTAGATGGATGTTATTTTTTCTTTAAAATCAATGCCTCTTAGTGAAAAGACAGTTTGGCAGGAAGAGCAAGTAAATATGCCAAGGAAATGTTGGCAAGGGGTGGCAGGGAAAGTTCCCCACCCCTGTGCTTCAACCAGACTCTGGCTTCAAGGCAGCTCACCTGCGGCTGGTGCTTAAAGTCATCTGACTCTTTCTCCATCCCCACAGGAATCTCTGCCAGCAGTCCTCTGCAGACATCCCTTGTCCGGCCTGCTGGCCTTGCTGACTTTGGACCCTCAAGCGCCTCTTCTCCCTTGAGTTCCCCTTTGAGCAAAGGAAATAATGTTCCTGGGACTCCCAAGAGCCTCCATATGACCAGCAGCCTTGCCTCAGACTCTCTGGTCCGGAAACAGGGCAAAAGCATCAATCCCTCTGGAGGACGGTAACCATCAGGCCCACCAGTTTCCTTCAGCCAAACCAGGGGTGCAAGTCCCAGTCTGCATAGAGTCTTTGGATGGCATGCTCAACACAGCATCTTACATCCTGAGTCAGACGGCACATAGGACCAGTCACAGCAAAGGAAAGGCAGGCAGGTGGTTGGCGTGAGCACTTTATCACCTGTTTCCAAAGCAGGGCTTTGGGGCGGCCTATGAGAAGAGCACTCAAGGATAAGGTTGGCCCCACAGCAGCCCAGATGAGCTTTGTGGCCATGTCTCAAAACCCCTTACCAAGGAAGGGCCTGCCCTAGATCCCCTTTATCTGCTCAGGCACGCTATCTCCATGCCCATTCCACTTTTTTGCTCTGACCACATCCCTTGCAAAGGCTCTAGGTGTTACAGAGAGCCTTCATGGTGGAGACTTTTCTTAAGTTCATGATTTCCTGTAGGGCTAAGAAGGAAGGAACTCCTGTACCTGGCATCCAAAATGTTTGGGTAGTTCTCCAGGTCTCCAGATTCAGTTTGCCACAGTGTTAGCACTAAAGAAAAGGCAGTAAATGCCAGAAAAGCTGATGGCTTGTAAGAGTGGCAGAAAACTAGAGGAAGCAGACACATAGGCAGTGGTTCCCCAGCACTTCCTCCTCTGTCCTGCAAGGTTCACACCAGGCAAACTTCAAGTCCCACCAGCAACAATAGCAGCAGCTCCTATCCAAAGGACTCCCAGAAGCCAGTGAAGAGACCAGGAGCCACCACAATCAGCAGGACATCCTTTCTGCCCCTCTTGCAGATACCCCTTGGCCCATCCCAAATACACATTCTCCCCACCCTTGCCCTTCAGACCCCTGCTTGGTTGTATGCACTGTCTGTATTGCACTGAGAAAGGAAGGGGCAACAGGAATGAGGTGGAGAGGGTGGAGAGAGGGCAAGCTCGTCACCGACCCTCTGAGCCCCAGCCCCACTAGCCCAAACTTGCTGGCCTCTCAAGAGAGACCAGGGGGCAATGTTCAGTGGGAGGGGTTTCCGAGTACCCCCCTTCATCCCCGCCCCAGTCCCTGGTGGAGCAGGTGCTTCTGGGCGGGCCAGCCTCTAATTTGCACACCCGAAAATCACAGAATTGAGTTTAGATAGATTGATTTTTAAATTTTTTTGTGGAGGAAGAGTAGGGATTATAGGGGAATCATTTAATTTAAATCATTAAGATTCCCCTGCCCAACTCAGACTCCTGTGTACAGATGCTATTTAGAGAGAATCAGAAAAATGCCAAGCCTTTTTTCTCTTTGAATGTGCTATTTTTATAACTGAATTTGTATATATGTATAAAGAGAGACACATCTTTTCTTTTACTAACTGGATAAAAAAATCTTAAATAAAATGGAGTGAGATAATTTTATGTAAAGCAGGGTGTCTGTGGTCTTTGCAGTCTCCTTTCCTTGGGAGCAAAGTAGGGCCCTTGGGGGTTGTGGCAGGATAAAGGAAAGGCAGAGCGCTACATGTGTTCCTGTGTCCCCTAAGGGCAGGGTTAGTGGGGCAAGGAGTGCTCTGTGGGCATTTCCTCAGTAGCAAACAGAATTGGACTTGAACTGTGCCTCTGGCCATCAGGATAGCTTGATCAGGTGCCTGGTATGCAGCACCAAGGCCTGGGGTTGCAGCCTGTTCATGCCTCTGGACCTAGATGTGAACAGCTTGTCCTGGTCCATCGGCTCCAGTGCATAGTGGTAATCTTTATACTGACAGTGCCTCAAAGATGCATTTAGAAGAATCTTGGAAGAAAACAGTGAAATACATTCTTCAGAATTCCAGAGACAACAAGGCCTAACAACTTTGATGATCATGCCAAAAAAGAATACCCAGCCTAGAATAGCAGTTAGCATTTCTGTAACAGAGCTAGAACACTGATATGCTATTGCATCACCTTTGAGCAGGGCTTGTGCTGTTCTGTTCCCAGTAATCTGGTTGGGTGGCCTTCCTTGCCAGGGTTCACTTTGCATGCTGTGATCAGGGTGGGTGGCTCCTGGGCAGCTCTGCTCACCCTCAGTCACGATGCTGCTCTCACATGGCACCATCAGTACTCTGGTTTTGTTTTGCTTGCTAGTAAATGTGTACAAGGCCTCATACAACATGAACCTCAAACAACACAAATTAGGTTCCCAATTAGCCATGCCCTGTGCCTGTCACCACTGTGGCTACTATGACCTAGTGACTCAGCCTGTTCACCAGGGTGGGTCCTCCATTTTGCGGCTCAGCAAGGCCCCAGTATATTCCTGCTACAGCCTGGCTGAGCTTAGCAATAACCATCTCTCTCGAGACCTCAGGCAGTTCACCTGTGTGATGTCAGTTTGGCATTAGAACCTTCTAGTCTGCAAACGCCACAGTATGCCTTTCACACATCTAAGCCTAGTCCCAGAAAATGCACAACTAACATACTAATAACCTTAATGTCCCCTCTCCCCAGTCCCTCCCTTACCTGAGTGCACAGGGGTGGGACCTGAATCTTAAAGAGAAGCTTGAGGCTTGTTAACAACTTGTGCCAGTTTCCTAATGTAGGACTCATACCTCATCTCCCCACTTTTGGGACATGTCCCTATGAGAAAGTGCCCAACTCTTGGGGCTGTGAATTTAGCTCAGTGGCATAAGTGCCTGCCTTGCAAGCACGAGGTTGTGAGTTCAATCCCCATTACCGATAAAAAAAAAAAAAAAGTGCCCAACTCTCACACACAGTTCTTTTCTTTAATACAAAAAAAAACAAGGGGCCTGGGAACAGGTCAGTGTTACAGCACCTGCCTGTAATGCTCGATCGAGGTTGTGAGTTTGATCCCAGTACCAAAAACAAAACAAAACCTGGCTGAAAGAAGCATCCCTCAGCAAACCCCAGAAACAGCTGAAGGCCTGGGCTGGATTAGTGAGACAGTCCCTTCCATCAGGATTAGCCTGCTTGAAACATGAGCTCTAGGTAAGTGTGGATTTCAAGATTATGGGTCTTACGAACAAATGTGAAAATCTAGGTTTGCACTGGGCTTACTATCAGTCTGTGTGCTAGGGATTTGTTGAAGCTTCCAAGGCTGAAGACTAGCTTGAGCTGGGGGGTCAGGCTGGCAGTGCACCCTGGGTAGTGAGCTCTGCATGATCTGGCCATGGCAGATGTGTCCCATCCAGAGTGTCCATGTTGGTTTTCAGGTGTAGCCCATGCACCCCCGCCCTGTGTTGCTCACACAGGTATACCTTCCCCTGAAAACCACAACTGCTTTTTGGTCCCTTTAAATGCGCAACTGGGAACTTACACTGGATTAGTAGATTTTAGCATCTGGTGCTTTGGGTTTGAGTGTGTTTGAGACAGTCTGGTAGCCGAGTTTGGCTTGAACACATCCTCTGGCCTCAGCCTCCTAAGTGCTGGGGTTACAGGTGTGCACCGCCACACCCACCTTGTCCAGTGTTTAGAGATGTCCAGATGTGCTGCTGGACTGGTACAAGCCACCCAAACAACATAGCCACTTTGCTTTTACCTGTCATGGAGGAGATTTTGGCTAAAAGAGTTCAAAAAATTGAAACCTTAAACAGATTTTTCTCAAACTTAATATGTATATGAAACACCTGGAGATCTTAAACTGTAGTCTGGAAAGCCCAGAGTGAAGCCTGAGACTGCTTGGTACCAAGACCCCAGGTGACAACCATAGTGCCAGGCCCTGGACCACAGGTAGAACAAGGCCCAGGGTACCACCCAGCCCTGCCAGCTAGAGTAACTCTTCACCTTGGCTTCCCAGCACCTAGGCAGGTAGGCTTTTGCAGGAAATTCTTTTTTTTTTTTTTTTTTTTTTTTTTTGTACCAGGGATCACACTCACGACCTCACACTCACTAGGCAGACACTTAGGCTGCGAGCTAAATTCCCAACCCCTTTTGCAGGAAATTCAGCCTAACTTTCTATCACTCAACTTTACTAACTTGATGACAAATAATGAAATCTTAGCATTGCCAGGAAAATTCAGCCTGTGTGCATTTTTTTTCAAGGTCTTGTTTTGCTTTTCATTCTAAATCTGTCAGTTCATTCTTTTCCCTATCACAGTCCTCCCCTGGGGGGCTTCACCACCACTGGGCAAGGTGGGGCTGAAAGGTCTCTGGTTGTTGCTGTCCTCCACTAAGAAGCAGTCTGGTTTTGATCCCTAGACTCACTGTGTGGCAGCATGGCCTGTCATTGTGAGCCCCAGACTCTTGCAGGGTCCGTTGGCTGTCTGGGGCCCGCCTCAGGCAGGGTGTGCGAAGTCAGCTGCTCTCCCACCCTTCTCTGGGAGTCCCAGAAAGTGGCAAGACCCTACGATTTGGGAGGCAGCATGGTTAGTGTTCAACCATCTCCATGGTACACATTCAAACAACTTCCATGTAGGGTGGGTTCTGTCCTGGAGGACATAGAGCCTCTGGCTGTGCCCAGGTAGTTGCTATAAGAGCAAATGATACTAAGAATGGTACCTGCCTGGAGGAGAGGCCTGGACAGAGGTCTCTGGGTGACGGGAAGTTGGGCTATGTCACCCTCATGGGAATGGCCCACCTATTTGCTGCCCAGGAAGTATGGGCCACACAGCCCCAGGACCAGGTGAGAGAAGTGCCAGTCCCCAGTGGCAGGTCCCAGGAGCAGGTGTTGGGGTGGAAGGAAAGGGAGGAGAGAGGACTACTGAGGCCTACTTCCTGGTAGTCAAGGATCTTGAGGAAACAGGGCACCTCATTTATCACCCAGCCCTGGCTGCTTCCTGTGTTTCATTTCTTCTTTGCTTCAGGTCCTGGTACTTAGGTGGCTTCCCTTCCTCTTCAAAGCTGGCTGCACCCACTTCTGTTCAGTCCCTTCCAGTGTGCTTTTGGGAAGCACTCCTCCTCCTGGTTGCTGTGACAGATGTATCTCTCCTTTTTCTTTTCTTTTTTCATTTATTTAGTTAAAGATTATCTTGTTTGTTAAAACAAGCCTACCACTAGCATGGTGGCACATGTCTGTAGTCCTAGCTACTCAGGAGGCTGAAGTGGAAAGATAGCAAGTTCAAGGCCAGCCTAGACAATATAGTGAGATACTACTGGTTTAAGAAAAAGAATCTGGGAGCCGGGCGTGGTGGCACATGTCTGTAATCCCAGCACTCAGGAGGCTGAGGCTGGAGGATCATTGTGAGTTCGAGACCTGCCTGGGCTACAAAGTGAGCTCAAGTCCAGCCTAAACTGCATAATGAGACCCTGTCTCAAAAACACAAAAAAAATTAAACAAACAAAAACCTCTGGGAATAGTGGAACAGGCTTGTAATTCCAGCATTCTAGGAGACTGAGGCAGGAATACTGCAAGTTCAGGCACAGTTTGGACAAGTTAGTAACTTAGAAAGACCCTGTCTCAAAATTTTAAATTTTCAGGCCGGGGATTTAGCTCAGTGGCTTAAGCACCTGCCTGGCAAGCGTGAGGCCGTGAGTTCAATCCCCAGTACCAAAAAAAAAAGAAAAAAAAAATTTAAATTTTCTTTTTTTTTGAGATAGGATCCTGTTCTATATGTAGTCCAAGCTGGCCTTGAATTCAGTATGTAGGGCAGGCTGGCCTCAAGCTTATAGCAATCCTCCTGCCTCAGCCTCCTGAGTGCTCATACCCAGCTCAAAATAAAAATTTGAAAAGGGCTGGGGCTCTAACTCAGTATAAAAACTTTAGGACTAGTCCCCAGGACTGGAAAAAAAATGTGTGTGAAGGATGGTGTGGATGTGTGTAGTTCAGTGCCAAGGCCCTTGGATCAGTCCCTAGTATCTCAATAAATAAATTAAAAAGGCTAGGGATGTAACAGAATGATAGAGTACCCCTGAGTTTGCTCCCTAGTACTAAACAAATAGAAAAAAGGAAGGAAAGGCGAGGAAGAAAAAGGGACAGGGAAGATGGAGAGAAAAAGGAAGAGAAAAAACAAGTAAAGACAGTATTGGCTGGGGAAGTTACAAGGCTTATGGAAGTTTAGGATTGTAAATTCCTTGTTGGAGCTGCCGGTCTTGGGCTCTCCACCTCCTTGGCTGTGAGCTAAGTGAACCTCTTTAGAAAGTATCCAGCCTTAGGTATTTCATTTCAGCAGTGGCAAATGGATTAATACAGACCATCTTACTGCCTCCTCCCCTGCCAGCACACAACCACAAGCCCCACCCATCAGGCCCATCAGGCCCATCCCATAGCTCTTCCTGGCCCTGGGGAAGAGGAAAGGGGCTCCACCTCGGTGTCTGAGGACGCAGTGGGGAGGCAGTGGGGAGGGAGGGAGGTCTCATCCCGGGGTCTTCATGCAGCTCAGCTTCAGGATCAGGTTTGCCCTCAGCTCATGGCATCTGGAAGGAATATCACAAGCTCTTAGGACTTTTCAAAACATCCAGGTCTTTCAGGGATACTGACATTGTAACCTTAGTACAAGAATTCCCTTGGGACTTCCTGACCCTGGGTTCAGTCCCTAGTACTGGAAGAAACAGTAATACAGAAATGCATGACACAGTAGTCACAGTGAGATGCTAAGAGTCTGGTGTGAGACTGGCTGAGATTTGTTTCTACATGACAACCACCAGAGTTAGGGAAGCTATAAGAATGGATTTAGCTGGGCACTATGCTGCCGGGCTATAATCCTACCTACTCAGGAAACTCAGGCAGGAAGACTGAAAATTTGAGACCAGCCTTGGTAATTTATCAAGAACCTTTCTCAACATAGAAATAAATAAAAGGTTGAGGGAGCCAGGGAAGGGGGTGGCACTTGCCTGTAATTCCAGCACACAGAAGGCTGAGGCAAGAAGATCACCGCAAGTTCGAGGCCAGCCTGGGCTATAAAATGAGATTCTGTTTCCAAAAAACAAAAAACCCTGGGCATAGAGTGCCCCTAGGAGTTGGATCCCCAGTACGTGTTTGGGGAAGAGACAGACAAGGACAAAAGCGAGGAAGAAAGAAGGAGCAGGACAAGGTGGCAAAGCTCAGTGTAATCCCAGCACTGTGGAGGGCTGAACCCAGCCGGGGCACTTTAGTAAATTAGCAGAGCCTGTCTTGAACAATAATGATCATTATTATTATAAAAGGGCCGGGTATAGCTCAGTGAGAAGATCCTAAGTAATATCCCCAATGCCAGGGCCGGGGGTTTAGCTCAGTGCCTAAGTGCCTGCTTGGCAAATGCAAGGTTGTGAGTTCAATCCCAGGCACCAAAAAAAAAACCAAAACCTAATATCCCCAATGCCATGAAACGAAGGAAGGAAGGAAGGAAGGAAGGAAGGAAGGAAGGAAATAAAGAAAAAAAGAGGGGCTGGGGATTTAGCTCAAGCACAGGGTGCTTGAGAAAGAAAAGAAAAGAAAAAGAAAAAAGAAAGAAAGAAAGAAAGGAAAAAGGGGGCCGGGAATGTAGCTTGCCTACCTGGCAAGCTTGAGGCCTACAGTTCTATTCCCCATACTGAAAGAAGGGGGGTGGAAGGGGTTATTAATTTTTTTAAAAACTAATATTCAGCCAAAATGTAGAGAAAACAATGTAACAATGTAACATTGAACAATGTAAAATTTTTGGCCATAGATAACCATTTTTTACTTATAGAAGTTTCATGTTTTAATTTATTGATTAAAACTAAAGATGTTTTTATTTGGGAGAGAATTTTTTTTTTCTTTTAGTGCTGGGAATTGAACTCGTGACGTTGCACTTGCCAGGCAGGTGCTTATGTCGCTGAGCTAAATCCCCAGCCCATTTTTGGGGGATGGGGGGAGGATGTTTTGTTTTCTCTATTTTTTTACTGGTATATTTTAGATATACATAATGACAACATTCATCACAGGGAGCCTATAACTTTACATGATGTATGTTGCTTCTTTTTCCCCATTTCTGTCCCTGCACTTCAACACCTCTTCCACTTTTTACTTACAAAAGCTTTGTTTCCATTTCTTCCTTCTATTCTTTTTGCTCTTGCCCCTTCTTTCCTTCCTTTCTCCCTCCCCCTTCCTGGTTCCCCTTCTCATTTGAACATTGTCTTCCCATTTCCCAGTATCTGTTACACATTTTGGTCCTTATTTACACACTTTTGGTTTCTCACACCAGAGAAACGATGTGATGTCTAAATGTGTGTCCAGTTTCACTTAGGAATATGGTCTCAAGGTGCATCAGTTTAGGTAAAATGTGTAAAACTTACCCTTCTTTATGGCAGAGTAGCGCTCTCTTTTTTGTTAAAATCGTATCTTCTTTATCCATTCATTGGTTGATGAGCATTTGGGTTGCTTTCAAGATTTAGCTATTATGAACTGTGCCGCTATAAATGTGGGTGCACACATATCCTTGTGGTATGATGTTCTTTTTTAAGACAAGATCTCACTATGCAGTTCAGGTTGGCCTTGAGCTCACTTTGTAGTCTAAACTGATCTCGAACTCACAACAATCCTCCTGTCTCAGCCTCCCATGTGCTGCGATTACAGGCATGTGCCACCACGCCCCACAAGTATGACGCTTTTAATCAGGGAGGGAAATAGCTGGGTCAAATGGAACCTCTAGTTTTAGTTTTTGAAGGAATCGCCACACTGATTGCCTCAGTGATTGCACCAGTCTACACTCCCACCAACAGTGGAGAAGGGTTCCTTTTTCCCCACAGCCCCTGCAGCATTTGTTATTGGTTGATTTCTTGATGATAGCCATTCTTTCTGGGGTGAGATGAAATTTCTTGTTTTAATTTGTATCTCTCAAATGATCAGTGATGTTGAGTATTTTTTCATATTTTTGCCATTTCTAATTCGTTTTTTTGGTACATGGGATTGAACTCATGACTTTGCATTTGCCAGGCAGGTGCTGGGGAGCTAAATCCTCTGCCTTTTTGTTTGTTTGTTTGTTTGTTTGTTTTTGTTTTTGTTTTTGTTTTTGTGACAAAGTCTCACTTTGTAATTCAGGCTGCCTTCAGCTTTACTATGTAACCCAGACTGGCCTCAAACTCATAGTGATCCTTCTGTTGTAGACTCATGAATACTGGAATTACAGGTGTGCACTGCCATGCCTGGCTCATTTCTAATTCTTCATCTGAGAAGTGTGTATTCATTTTAGATGCCCGTTTTTGGATTGAGTCTTTAAATTTGGGGGAGCTGATTATTTTATGTTCTTTATATATTCTGTACATTAGTCCTTTGTTGGAGGAACAGCTGGAATCTCCCCACCCCACAACATGGGTTGTCTTTTCACTCTGTTGGGAGTTTCTTTTGCTGTGCAAAAGCTTTTAATCAGATGTGGTCCAAGTTTTGACTCATTATGATATTTCCTGTACAGAGTTTTGTTCATAAAGTCTTTGCCTACACCAGTGTCTTCATGAGTTCTATCTAGTCTTACAGCAGATTTGGTGTTTTGTTTTAATACTTAGATCTTTGATCCATTTCAGTTCTAGTTTAGTACATGGTGAAAAATAAAGGTTTACTTTTAATCCTCAACATGTGGAAAGCCAGTTTTTCCAGCACCATTTATTAAAGAGCTTATCTTTCTTCCAGTGAAGGTGTGTGGGATCCTTCGTTTCTTCCTCTTCTAATCTATTCCATTGATATGAGGGTTTGGTTTTTTGTTTGTTTGTGTTGTTTTGTTTTTGTTTTTGACAGTACAATGCTGTTTTTTCTCACAGTGGCTTTGTAATATAATTTCAAGTCAGGAATTGTGATCCCCTCTGTTTTACCTTTGTTGCCCAGAATTGCTTTTGCTATTCTAGGTCTCTTCTGGTTCCAAATGAATTTTAGGATGTTTTCTCTAATTCTGTGAGATACGCTAATGGAATTTTGATTGGGATTGCATTAAATCTGTATGACAGTATTATTATTTTTTTTTTATTTTTATTTTTTATTTTTTTTGTACCGGGGATCGAGCTCACGACCTTGCACTTGCCAGGCAGGCGCTTAAGCCACTGAGCTAAATCTCCAGCGACAGTTTTGAAAGTATGATCATTTTCATTATTTTGGTTGTTCCTACCCAAGAACAAGGGATACCTTTCCATTTTCTGATATCTTCTTCTATCTCCTTTTTTTCAGAGTACTGTAGTTTTCAGTGTAAAAGTCTTTTACTTCCTTTGTTAGACTGATTCTTAGGGATTTCATTGTTTTGGATGCTGCTGTGAATGGCTTTGTTTCCCTAACTTCTCTCAGTGAGTTTGTTATTCATGTACAGGAAGGCTATTGATTTCTGAGTGTTGACTTCCTATCCAGCTCTGCTACTGAATTTGGCTATTAAATATGAAGTTTATTGGTGGAGTTTTGGGGGTCTTCTGGCAGTGCAAGTTCCTGACTTCAATTCCTGGTACCAAAAAATCCTAGCTCTTCAATTTATTGAGGATGAGACATTGCTGACTATTTAGCCTATCCCATGATTTTTTGGCATTGGCCATCTTGGAAGTCTGCTTGTTTTTTTGTTGTTTCAAGGTTTTGTTTGGTTTGGTTTTTTGTTTTTTTGTTTTTTTGTCTTTTTGAGACAGGATTTCACTATGCAGCTCAGGATGGCCTTGAACTCATTTTATAGCCCAGTGTGGCCTCAAACTTCTAGTGACTCTAGTACCTCAGTCTCCTGAGTGCCTGTTTGTTTTATTTTGAGACAGGATCTTTCTGGGTAGTTTAGTCTGGTCTGAAACTCACTGTCCCTTGAACTTGGAGCAACCATCCTGCCTCAGCCTTCTGAGTGCTGGGATTACAGGTATGTGCCATCACAGTGGCTTATTCTTTTATTATTTTTTTACCTATTTCTGTCTGTCTGTCTGTCTGTCTCTCTCTCTCTCCCTCATTTGTTATTTTTGCTACTCAAGATTGAACCCAAGGTCTTCCTCCTGAGTTGCATCCCCAGACCAGGCGTCAGGAGATCACTGAGGTGCCCAGACTGGGTTCCAACTTTCCAGCTTTCTGCCTTGACCTCCCAGGCTGCTGGGATTACAAGTGTGCACCATCATGCCCTGCTTTACTTTTCTAAGTATTTGTGTGTCGGGGGGTGGGGGGATTCATTTTATTTCAAAGAGAAAATAAAACTAAATTTCAAAACATGTCAATCAGCCAGATAAAGGGGGCAACAATGGTACATACATTGCAGATTGCCATCCCCAGATCTGTCACCCAGAGCACAAGACACCTGGATTCAATTGTCCAAACAATACCAGAACAAATCTTTCACTTCAATGAACTCAGAGAAATCAGTAGTGTAACTATCTTAACTATTATATATATATATATATATATATATATATATATATATGGTTTCTTCTCACACTAATGAGACAATATGATATTTACACATGATGTCTGATTTATTTCACTTATGAGTATGGTCACAAGTTGCACCCATTTACCTATAAAAGTCTCCAGTTTATCCTTCATGGCTGAGTACTATTCCATTGTATAAAAATACCACATCTTTTTTATCCAATCCTCAGCTAATGGGCATTTAAGTTGTTTCCGAGATCTAGCTATTACAAATTGTGCTACTATAAATATGGTTGCACATATATTGCTGTGGTATGATGTTTTTAAATTTTATTTTCTTTTTCTTCTTCCCCAGAGCCCCTGTAGCATTTCTTATAGGTTGATTTCTTGATAATAGCCATTCTTTCCAGGGTGAGGTGGAATCTCACTGTTTTTAATTAATTAATTACTGTTTTAGAATGTTAACCAGTTTATTGTAAAGGGTACAAATAAGCAGCCAGATAAAGAGATGTCTAGGGTGGGGTCTGGAAGGGCCTTGGGCACAGGTGCTTTTATCTCTGTGGAGCTGGGAGGTGCCACCCTCCCAAACTACAGACAGATTCTTCACCTTCCAGTGGGTGCACCCAGCTATTCTGAAGCTCTGCAAACTGCCGTCTCTTGAGCTTTTACAGAGATTTCATTACACAGGCCTGACTGAAGCGTGGCCGACCGTATAGAACCATGGTTAGCCAAAGGGTCTGATCGAATCCATTAGCACTGAGGAGACCAGCAAGGCCTGTCTGTGCAGATTCCTCCACATTCCTTCCTCTATGCATGAGGCAGGTCCTCTTCTGAATAAGGCAGGTCAAAGAGTTTATGATTAGAGTTTCTTATTTTTTTTCCAAATCCATTTTATTTCCAAATTATTTTATTTCAAAATTTCAAAACACAACAATCAAGGGGCAACAATGGTACATACATTGCACATTGCCATTCCCAAATCTCTACCCCAGAGCACAAGACACCTGCACCCAATTGTCTGAACAATACCAGCACAAATCTTTCACTTCAATGAGCTCAGAGCTTCAATGAGCTCAGAGATAACTCAATGAGTTATCAGTAGTATAACTATCTTAACTATCATATATGTGTATACAAACATGTATGTATATACATATATATATATATATACACATACATATGTTGTTTCTTTCAGCTTCTCACACTAGTGAGACAATACAATGTTTACACATGTGTCTTATTTATTTCACTTATAACTATGTTCTCAAGTTGTACCCATTTACCTATAAAAGTCTCCAGTTTATCCTTCTTTATGGTTGAGTAGTACTCCATTGTATAAAAATACCACATCTTTTTTTATCCATTCCTCAGTTGATGGGTATTTAAGTTGTTCCCAAGATCTAGCTATTAAAAATTGTACTGCTATAAACTTGGGTGCACATACATTGCTGTGGTATGATGTTTTTAATTCTTTTGAGCAGATACTCAGAATGGGAATAATTGGGTCAAATGGAAACTCTAGCCCTAGTTTTCAGAGGAATCTCCACACTGATTTCCACAGTAGTTGCATCAGTATACACTCCCATGAACAGTGGAGAAGGGTTCCTTTTTCCACATACCCACTCCAGCATTTGTTATTGGTTCATTTCTTGATAATAACCTTTCTTTCTGGGGTGAGGTGGAATCTCAGTGTTGTTTTAATTTGTATCTCTCTGATGACCAGTGATGTTGAACTTTTTTTTGAACATTTTTTCTCCTATTTATTTGCTGTTTATATTTCTTCATCTGGGAACTGTGTGTTCATCTCAGATGCCCATTTTTAGACTGGTTCTTTAAATCTGAGAAGACTGACATTTTTGAGTTCTTTATATGTTCTCAATAGTAATCCTTGTTCTGAGGAACAGCTGGCAAACATTTTCTCCCGCATAGTGGGTTGTCTCTTCACTCTGTTGATGGTTTCTCTTCAATAGGATGAGCTTCCAGTTGTTTATTCTTTGTGATACTTCCTGTGCAATTGTGATTTTGTTCATAAAGTCTTTGCCTATACCAGTGTCTTCAGGAGTTTTACTACTCTGTCTTCCAGCAGATTTAATGTTTCTGTTTTAATATTAAGATCTTTGATCCATTCTGATTTTAGCTTAGGGCTCATGGTGAAAGATATGGGTCCACTTTTAATCTTCAGTGTGTGTAGAGCCAATTTTCCCAGCACCATTTATTAAAGAGATTATGTTTCTTCCAGTGAATGTGTTTGGCAGCTTTGTCAAAGATAAGGTGTCTTAGTGTGTCTGGAGTTGTTTCTGCATCTTCTAATCTGTTCCATTCATTTTCAGATCTGTTTTCTTGCAAGTACCACACTGTTTTTATCACAGTAGCTTTGTAGTATAATTTCAAGTGAGAGATCGTGTCTTTCTTTGTTGCCCATGATTGTCTTTGCTATTCTAAGTCTCTTCTGGTTCCAGATGAATTTTAGGTTTTTTCTCTAATTCTTTGAGATACACATTTGGAATTTTGATTGAGGTTGCATTGAATCTGTGTAACAGTTTTGGAAGTATGGCCATTTTCATTATATTGGTTCTTCCTACTCAAGAACAAGAGATATCTTTCCATTCTCTGATATCCTCTTCAATCTCTTTTTCAGAACACTGTAGTTTTCAATGAATCTTTACTTTCTTCATTATATTGATTTCTAGGTATTTATTTTTGATGCTATTGTGAAAGATGTTGTTTCCCTGATTTCTCTCTAAGCAAGTTTGTTATTCATGTACAAGGCTATTGATTTTTGAGTGTCAATTTTGTATCCTATCCAGCTATGTTATTGAATTTGCCCATTAAATCTAGAAGTCTTTTGGTGGAGTTTTTGGAATCTTCTATGTAGAGTATCATGTCACCTTCTAATAATGATGATTTAACTTCTTCCTTTCCTATCCTTATTCCTTTTTTTTTTTGTCTTATCTAATTGCTCTTACTAAAGTTTCCAGGACTATGTTGAATAAGAGTGGAGACAGTGGACTTCCTTGTCTTGTTCCTGATTTTAGAGGGATAGTTTTCAGTATTTTTCCATTTAGTATGATGTTGGCTGTTGGTTTGTCATAGTTGGTTTTTATCTGATTGAGATAAAGACCATGTATTCCAATTTTCTGTAGGATTTTTATCATGAATGGGCACTGGACTTTGTCAAAAGCTTTTTTTGAAACTATTGAGATGATTATATGAATTTTGTCCTTGGCTCTGTTAATATGATGTATTACATTTATTGATTTACCTATGTTAAAATATCCCTGCATCCCTGCGATGAATCCCACATGATCATGGTGTACAATCTTATTGACAATTTGCTCCATTCTGTTTGCCAGTATCTTATTAAGGATCTTTGCATCAATGTTCATTAGGGAAATTGGTCTGTAATTCTCTTTCTTAGTTGAGTCCTTCTCTGGTTTTGGTATCAGGGTAATGCTTGCTTCCAAGAATGAATTTAGGAGTATTGCTTCCCTTTCAACTTCATTAAAGAGTTTGAAATGTGGTGGTGTTAGGTCTTCTCTAAATTTCTTGTAGAATTCAGCGGTGAATCTGTCAGGGCCTGGGATTTCTTTGTTGCTAGGTTTTTAATTACATCTTCAATTTCATTGATTAATATTGGTTTATTTAGAATTTTTATATCTTCTTGATTCAGCTTTGGTACTTCATATGTAGCTAGGAATCTGTCCATTTCTTCTGTGTTTTCCATCTTACTAGAATACAAGTTTTCAAAGTAGGTATAGATAATTTGCTGGGTTTCTGCGGAGTCTTGTGATTTCATCCTTTTCATTTCTAAATGCACAGATTTGGGTGTTTTCTTTCCCTTTTTGATAAGGTTGGCTAAGGGCTTGTCAATTTTATTTACTCTTTCAAAGAACCAACTCTTTGATTCATTGATTTTTTTTGTATTGTTTTTTAGTCTCCAGTGCATTAATTTCTACTCTGAACTTTATAATTTCCTGCCTCATACAAGCTTTTGGCTTAGCCTATTTTTCTTTTTCTAGAAGTTTGAGGTTCACCATTAAGTTCTTTATATATGCTTGTTCTGTTTTCCTGATATGGGTATTTACTGCTGTAAGTTTCCCTCTTTAGACTGCTTTCATTGTATTCCATAAGTTCCAGTATGTTGTATTTTTATCATTGAACTGTAAAAACTGTCTAATTTCTTCTTTAATTTCATCTGGGACCCTTTGGTTGTTCACTATGGTCCTATTTAATTTTCATTCGTTTACGAAGTTCTTATGTTTTCTCTTGCCATGGATTTTCAATTTAATTGCACTGTGGTGTGATAGTATGTATGGGATAATTTCAATTCCTTTGCATTTACTTAAGCATGTTCTATGTGCCAATATGTGGTCTGTTTTGAATAATGTCCTGTATGTAGCTGAGAAGAATGTGTATTCTGATGTGGTTGGGTTGAACTTTCTACAGACATCTATTACATTCATTTGTTCAAAAGTTTGGTTTAGTTCTAATATTTCATTATTGATTTTTTGTCTAATTGATCTGTCTTTTTTTGTGACAGTTGGGTATTGAGGTCTCCCAATACAGCTGTATTAGGGTTTATTTGATTTTTCATGTCTGTTAGTATTTGTTTTATATAGCTGGGTGCACTGGTATTTGCTTCATACACATTTATGATTGCTATCTCTTCCTCTTGAATTGTTCTCTTTATGAGGATATAGTGACCTCTTTATCTCTCTTAATCAGTCTTGGCTTGACACTCACTTTGTCTGCATATAGAGTAGCTACCCCTGCTTTTTTCTGGGTTCCTGTCACATGCAGTATTGTTTACCATCATTTGACTTTTCAGTCTATGAATTTTTTTGAATTGAATGTGTTTCTTGTATGCAACATATTGTTGGACCTTGCTTCTTGATCCATTCTGCCAGTCTATGTCTTTCAATTAGTGAATTGAGACCAATAACCTTGATGGTTATAACTGATATGTATTGGCTTATCCTTGTCATGTTATTTTCCTGTTGTTGGTTCTCCCCTTTTTTTCCCTCTCTCTCTGTTTGCCTTCCCTGATGGAGTCCTTCTATTGGGGTTTATGGAGCTATAGTCCTTATTATTTCCTTCTAGAATATCCTTTAGAACATTTTGGAGTGCTGGTTTTGTGGTCATGAATTTCCTCAGATGTTCTTTGTCATGGAAGTATCCTATTTCTCCATCAATTTTGAAAGATAGCTTTGCAGGGTGCATCAATCTGGTTTGAAAAGTATTTTCCTTTAGAACTTGGAATACTTCACTCCAAGTTGTCCTTGACTTGAGAGTTTGTGCTGAGAAGTCAGCTGTAATTCTAGTGGACTTTCCTTTTTAGGTATTTCCTTTCCCTAACAGCTTTTAAGATTCTCTTCTTGTGTTGAATTTTTGGAATCTTGAGTAAGATATGCCTGGCAGTCAATTTTTTTGATCATGGCTAACTGGACTTCTATATGCCTTACTTATCTGAATGTCAAATTCTTTTTCTCTACCTGGAAAGTTTTCTGCCATGACATCTGTGAACATTTTAAAATATCGTTTGTGGTATCTTTGATTTCTCATGGTCCCTTGCTATTTTTGAGAAATCTTTCTTTTCCTGGCCACTAACTGCAAGCCTTTCTTCAAAATCTGAGATCCTATCCTAATCTACTTTGAATATTTTCAAAGGAATTTGTGTGCTCCTGGAGCTCTGCTTGAATCTGATTTATGGATTCCATTTCTTTCCCATGCTGAGCTTCCATAATTTTTTTAAACTCATCTATTTTTTTTGTCTGTATCTGCTCTAGCATTGTTAAGCTTGGTCTATATTTTGGATACCATCTCTGTAGTTATCTTAGAGATTATTTCTAATTTCATTTTTTCCAGAGCCTCATTCAATTGCTTTGTTCTTACTACTTCAGAGAGGCCTGGTGGGGGACTTTCAGATTTTCCCACCTCATTGACCCCTGGATTTGCCTTTGGGATTGCATTTTGTTTTAGTGTCTTATCATTTTTTTTCTTTCTTTTTTAAAGTTTAATTCTTGGAGTGATGCTAGTAAGTCTCCAGTGGTGGGTTGCTTTATTGCTAGTATTTAGGACCCTTAGATGATGATTACTTCTTGAGGTTAACTTCCAGGTATAGCTGGTTTTTTGAGTTTTGAATCTCTTGAGAGAGCTTACCTCTTCAGTTTGTTGGAGATGAGAAGTTGTTGCTTGTTTGGCCTAGTTCCTAGTTCTTTGGCACTGTGCCACAGTATTTTCTGTGACCCTTGGTCAATCTCAGTCATGGAATAGGACCAACAGCTATTTAGAACAATTATGTCAATTTTAACTATAGTGGAACCAGTAGCATCCAACATATTCTAGTAAATGACAAACTGAGCTCTTAATTTTCCACTTTTAAAAATATGAACTAGAGTTGTGATTATATAATAAAATCCAAAACCAACCAGAAAACTATATGCAGTATACTAGTCCTTCATACGTCAATTTTGCCTGAAGAGGTTAAAATTTAAAATGGTCACGAACACTTGGGCTAGGGATTTAGCTCAGCAGCATAAGCGCCTGCCTGGCAAGCTCAAGGTTGTGAGTTCAATCCCCGGTACAAAAAAAAAAAAAAAAATTAAAATGGATTAATGGAGAAAACAGAGAAGTGGAAGCAGAAGAAGAGATTAGAGGCAAAGTTGAAGGACAAAGGGAGACCATGCCAATTTTGGGAAACTGGTGCAAAAGGCTGAAGGAAAAGAGATGGAAAAGATAACAGGAAGAACAGAACAGAACCATGACCACAAAGAGGCTGGAAACCACTTTCGCACTCACATAAAAACAATGAAGGGGAAAGAGAAAAAAGAAAAGAAAAAGTCCACTTTCAGGGTTCTCTCTGGCTTCACTAGTAGAAAACCTGTGGAGAAGAGTCCCAAATCATGCCAGTCTATCCCAGAAAACCAGCAGTAGCTTTTTGGAGGGGTAGTGCATAATCTCAGCAGGCCTGCCCTGAGACCAGATTTGGGATCCCCAACTTCCAAGCAGTTTCCACAGGTCTGAGCCCAGCTGGGAGCCACTAGATGGAGCTGGTAACAGCTCTTGGTTCTGAGCTCAGCGGGCCTGTCTCCAAGATGGCTTCTAGCCAATTGCTTCCTCCTGCACTCACCACCAGCCAGTGCAGTGCTTCACATCTGCTGCTCCCCTCCACTGCTGTGTCTCTCCACAGAGGCCTCCAGGTCACCAGCCCTTACTATCACCGTGACTGTGCATCTGCAGGTTTGAATCACTCCTCTTGCACAGTGAATCCTGCCTCAGGGAGAAGGCACTGCCGGCTACCTCCTTCCTGTTCACTGAAGTTTCTCTCTTCACTCGCTCTGTATCCTTCAGTTCATGCTTCATATTCTTCCTGGGTCCAGCGGACCCACTTCCCTCCTGTCTTCCTCACAATGCTACATTCCAGTGCCTGGATGGCAACTCTCAGAGGAGCTGTTTACTCTGATTTTTTACTGCCCTGCTATCTTGCTTCTTCTAAGTATTTGTCTTTATCTTTTTTTATTCTTCTTCTTATTATTATTTGGGGGGATACCAGGGATCAAACTCATGACCTCATGCTTGCCAGGCAGGTGCTCATGCCACTGAGCTAAATCCCCAGCTAAATCCCTTTTTTAAAAAAGAGTTTCCCCCATCAGGCTGTGCATGCCTATAGTTCTAGCACTTGGGAGGCTGAGGCAGGAATATGGCTACAAATTTGAGGCCAGCCCAGGATACATAGTGAGACCCTGTCTCAAATGAACAAACCAACAAAAAACAAAGAAGAGGTCCAGCGATATATCTCAGAGGCACAGTGCCTCCTGAGTTCAATTCCTAGTTTAAAAAAAAAGGGGGGGGGGAGATGGCAGACTGGTAGGTAGCAGGAGAGAGACCCTCTCTGAGAGAGACAGCTCAAATGCCAGAATAAAACACCCTGGAGAGACCCAAACAGAGAGAGATGGATTCTCACAACCCAGGAAGAAACTAAAGTGCAAAAAACCACTCAAATATGAGGTCCTGGGGCTACTAGTAGTGAAGATAAGATCAGCAAGAACAGTGCCCTCCTGGAGCCGCTTGAATTCCTGCATGGAGCTGAACAGCCCTGCGTGCCGCTCCCCCGGACCGGCCCTGCACGCGACCCACCCAGAGGCACCGTGAATTCCCACCGCAGCCGTGCTGAAGTCAGAGGTCGGGGATCCCTGCAGTTCTCGGGGACCAGCATCAACACTCGGTGAGTGATGGGAATAAGACCTTCCCACGGGAAAGGGGAAACTGACTGGACGACATGTTGGATTTGGGCAGGACAGCCCTAACTCCATAAGGAAGTGGCTTCAGCTGGTTGCTCCCTTCACCGAGCGGATTGGTGGAATCTGCTTGGACTAGGCCTCGCCCCTGGCAGGGACCCAGTGAGTCGCTACAAATTACTTTCCTGAGATCGGTGCACACTGATGCAGTGAAGGCCTGCAAAGGTTGACTGGCCCGGAGGGGAGGAGCCAGCGCACACTGCCCGTGCCTGAACTTTAATCTCTGATACCTGACTGAAGAGGGCAAAAGTTCCTAGCCTGCGCCCTCTAGAGGAGCCTTAAACAACAAGAAAAGGGTCTGGGAATTA